>JAHWFP010052703.1:0-14130 GCA_023313725.1 Lithobius niger | reverse complement strand
CTCCTATTTTTTTTAATTGCCCCTGTCCTCTCAGAGGTTTGTGTACGCTACTGCGTTCGCCTTGCGTTTGCACAAGTTCTAACCGAGGTACTATCCTAAGCTATGCTATACTGTACTGTGCTGTACTCTAGAATACTATACTATACGTCAGATCTACATCATTCGAACTGGCAGCAAAGAAAAATCGAATATCTAATCTCCAGCTTTGGTTCACATCTGTTTTAAATCAGGTACTACTCAAATTGACAGTATCAAAAATATCTAACTACCTCAATTCACGCTAACACGTCATGGACTTCTCCCACAGGAGTATAACACAAAAAAATTTGTATAGGTCTACGAATCTCCAACCGCACTTCAAATCTCTCACACATACATGTTGTCCCAAAAGTCTTAGAACACCCTCACAATTTTTTAAGGGGTTGAAAGAAAATAGTTAAACCCTGGCAATGTAAGTTTGGTTAAAGGATCTACCTTTTCGTACAACCGACATTGCCACCCGCCCCCTTGGAGGCCCCCAGGGGCCTCAACTCAGAAATTTTCAATGGCATGGGAGGGGTAAAGGAATACCTTATTGGAAAGGTCTTCATTAGGCGAGTAAAGTGCCGCAACGATAGTTTCGATACGGTGAGCCCGTCTAAAATGGCAGCCGGTCAAACATTAGAAATTTCCTCTGTATCCCTTTGTCTTAAATAATGAGGATAATTCGACTATTTCCTTATTTTTCCCTATACTTGAATTTTTTTCCCTATTCAGGAAGATGCTAGCAACTTTTTTTTTTCTGAACGATTCATTGCGATTTGAGAATCACATGCTTTAGATGTATCACGTGGATACTTAAAGCAACAATGCCGCTTTTTAAAGTGAAATGGTACTGATACTTTTAAAGTTAAAACCTGTTTTAAAACTAAAGGAATAGTTAACTTTAAGTCAGATATCCCCAACGTCGACGATGTGGAAGACGTCGTCGTCGTCGTCGTTCTTCAAAGGGTTTAACGAGCGTTAACCACTCCTGGTCATCAAAAATGCGTTACTTTTTCGGGTTTCATTGTTAAGAAGTGTGTCTCCGAAATACATGTCTTTCACAGGGTTCGAGGTTAAAACATTATTGCTAAAGCATTGCATAAAAGTGGGAGAATAAGTGGGATTACAAGTATGGGAATAAATTAACATTCCATTATTTATAAGTATGTTTGTAAGCATGTAAGTTCATTGTTTAAAAAAGTGGGAACAACTTAACATTGGATGTGGTGGCCCTTTTGGGTGTTCACCCTCGTACGGGGTCACGCAATGACAGGCGTTTGTGGGCAGTAGTGGCTTTTTTGGAAGCAACTGGTCGTTTCGGAAGAAAATCTTGGAAAAAATCTTGGAAAAAATCTTGAAAAAATCTGTCATTAGTTGCTATTCTGTTATATGTTTAGACTCAGTAACAGCAAAGAGGCGTTCGGTGAAACGCAAATTCACCTTTCGCTAAAAATTAAGATACTGATTAAAATTCGGTAGAAGGGAATTCCGCGCAACAGGATTCAGTGAAAGCGGCATGCCAATATATCCTTTTTTTTTTTATCAATGCCGCTTTGCCGAATCCCAATGTGCAAGTCCCATTCGGCAAAACGGGATTCAGCGAAACGGGTATACAGACAGGTACACCCCTTTCAAAGATTCGTGTCTCACATAATCCCCTTCCAACAAATTTTAATCAGTGTATTAAGTTTTGGTGAAAGGAATCACAAAATCTTCGTAACTTTGAAAATAATTTTCTAAAGTTTAAATTTGGTGGTTGCCCGAACCTAGTTTTATCGAAATGGTTTTTTTCCGATAAAAGTACGGTTTCACCAAATCCCGTTTCGCCAAATCATTCAAAAAATGGGAAATTAGAGATTAGTTGCAGATTAGTCCCGATTAAAATTTGGTGGAACAATTTTCCAACGAGTCTGCCTCGCCTGTGCTGTCGTGCATGCTGAGGCTAAGGAACCGGTCATTATTTACCGCTTCGGGAAGGGGGTTTGCCGGAGAAAATTAGGGTGGGATCATGATATTTTTGGACCTTCTCGAGGTGGAGTCATACATTTTTCAGGTCCAATCAAGAGGAAGGGGGGGGGGGGGCAAAAAACACACGGACCAACAGGCAAAAAAAGTCATTGCTGTATCTCAAAGAAGGCACTTTCAGCAGTCAAAATTTTAAAAAACCCTCAACTTCTGGGGGTGGGGGGCAAGCATTGCAGACCCCCCACGATATGAGTGTTACAAGGTTTTAAGCTATTAGTACCATTACTGCAAATATAGTTTTTACAAAGAACTGTGCAGAAGATCTCTGGCACCTGGTTTCTTGGCTTCTTCTGTCTTCAGGTGTTGACTATGTTACGGATGTGGGCATACAATCAAATAGTGTGTTCATCATACTTAATGTATTAATCTCGACAAGAGATGGGTGTAAGAACATTTTTATAGAACCATTTTAACCCAACATGTCTTTTCGTTAAAAACGAGACACGTTTCCTTACAATTAATGGTAACTTACGGTGTGGAGAGCTACTTACTTAATTTGGCTACAGAGTACAGGCACAATCTGGGCACAGTATTCTGCAGACAGTCTCAATAGGTATACAAATAGCGCATTTTTTGGGGGGTGGGTGGGTGGGGAGGTTCACATTATTTTTGTACCTAGAGTGGGGGGAGGGTCAAGATTTTTTCAGGGTCTCGGGGGGGGGGGGGGGCGGAAAAAAGGGGGTGGTCTCTTTTTTTTTTCCTCTGCCCCTGCCTCCCGCTATAAATAATGACTTGTACCTAAACGTTAACATCAGCAATTGCAACTAATCACAAATTCCTTCGAGTAGACGTGCTTCTTTAATAGGAAGAAGGCCTAATAATTTAACATTTTTTAAGAGTATTTTTCTGCAAAACGTAAGTGGGCAAAACGGAATTCGGCGAAACGAGTATATCTGCAATGCAACAAAAAATAATATTAAAGAAAGACGAGTACCAAAGTGGCTGTTCACCGAGATAAAAACTAACCTGGCTGCTCACTGAGATGAATGCAATCTTTTAAGAATCCAGAGGCAGGAAAAGAATTCTTGGTAACGAGTTTTTGTACACGTTTTCAAAGATATTTCTTAAACGAAGAGGTCTATCAACACGCGGTAAAAAGCATTGCACAGCTCTGTAAATTACGCTTCGATTGAGGTATTGTTTGACAAAATCCTTCGAAATGAAAAAATATAGTGGCAAAAACAGTTACATTTATAGTTTGTTTTATGCTTTTCCTGGCCCTTTTCGAAAATATTTCGAAATCTGTTTGGCCTATCGACACTAGGTAAAAGGCATTGCACAACTCTGTAAATTACCTTTCTATTGAGGTATTGTTTGTCAAAATCCTTCGAAATGAAAAAAAGTAGTGCCAAAAACAGTTACAGTTTAAAGTTTGTTGTTAACGTTACCAGAAAGTTTTTTTTCCTGTTTTTATGGCAAATTTGGCTTTTTTTTCCCCCGTGTATCTGTTTGCCCTAGCCACAAAAACAAAAAAACCCTCCTTCGCAAAGCTATTTCACAGGCATACGAATTTTTTTACTAAGCAGGGTTAGTTTTTTGTTTATGTTCTGCTAAAGAACTACTAACATAATCGTATGCTAATAAGCCTGACGTCTATTAGATTTATGGTAATTGCTTATTTTCAACTGGTTGGCTTCCCGAATTTTATTAACCTAGAGAAAAATCATTAAAAACCCTCCTGCCTTAATGCTTAAATGTTCTATATTTAAAATTTGAAGTTTTTCAGAGGAATGGATACTTCGTAAATTGGTGCCAACCGCATTGCCAAATTTCGGAAGGAGGCGGATAATGATAGGAATTTTATTGTTCTTGTTAAGCTTTTTTGTTGGTGCATTACTTGACCCTATTACACAGATAATTCTAGAGTGTCCACATTGGTGGCTCCTGTGCGGGGTGAAGAAGGAGTAGGGCACAGCTAACCTATACCAAATGATAGAATGCTTTTTTTAAATTCATTTCAGAATACACCCAAAGTACGGTAGGCCAGAAAACAAATGTCACCGAGACAACCACAATCTTAAAAAAAGTGGGAGGAAAAAATGTAATTGGTTAAAAAATAGGAATTGATGGCCATCACAAGACTAAAATAAAGGCTTAAAAAAATAAACGAAGGTTAAAGAAAGAAAAAACGACGCAAGCTACGGGATTCGAACTGGGGACTACCAGCACAGCAAACAACGACACTACATACACAAGAACAACCTTTCGAATCATTCCTAAAGGCATGCAAATCTGAAGGCGGGAAACGTATTGTCTATTGTAGATAGCTGTTTTCGTTAGAAACCCAAACGTTTTCTCTTCAAACGTCTCACAAACACTTAAGACATGAATTTGGCAATGTGGCATGGTAAAAACTAGTGTGTGTCTCATCGAAATTTATTATATTTTACTGACTGTGAAGAGAGCAACAAATCATCCCTCCATCTCGTAGCCACCTCCGGTCCCCAACTGAATTCTACTATTAATAGTCTAACAACTTTTTTTTTTTTTAAAAGCTTACAACAAAAGAAGAAAGGTGATTTCTTAGCTAAATAGGCATTCATTAGCAAAATATCTGCAATGCAACAAAAAATAATATTAAAGAAAGACGAGTACCAAAGTGGCTGCTCACTGAGATAAATACCAACGTGGCTGCTCACTGAGATGAATGCAATCTTAGGAATCCAAAGGCAGGAAAAGAATTCTTGGTAACGCGTACTGGGTACAAACCCTTTTGTCTTAAATTTTATTTACGGTTATTACAATTGCATTCTTTTATTTATTTTATTTTTACAGAATCCTGAGACGTTCCAAGATGTCGTCCGTCAGTTTACTTTTCACCGGGATGCTTCTCATCTCGAATTGCTTGACAATCATTTTTGCCGAAAACCTCGACATAGACTGCCTTATGAAAGCTTGCCCTCTTGAAGCATGTTACGCATACGAAAGTCTAAATTCTGGACCAGTAATCAAGGAATGCCTGCCTTGCTATGAAAAATGCATGAACGTGTGTGGAGATATTTGCGGGATACAGGTAACTGGTTACCTCCCTCCCAGAACCAAGTCTCAACTGAACTGTGCGAAAGAATGCGCCGGTTTGGACCAATCCACCGTCGATTACTTGACCGAAATATTAGAAATAGGATCAGAAGAACAAAGTTACATGTCTTCTTTTCAAATCAAAAAGGTGTAATGATGTGAAATTCACCCAACCGATTTGCGAGCTATTGTAGTCTATGAATATTAAACTGAATGAATAGTTTAAAGAAATGTCTTCTAGTATTTGTACTTACTTTACAGCTGGAATTTGGAAGCTGGAATCTTACAGTTATAATGACAGAAAGATGCTCCAAACTTACAACAAACCATTACAAACTACAAACTATACATTAGGGTGGATAAAAAAAAAATGCTTTTTTAAAATTTCAAATCGTAATAGTGTGGAAAAGTTGGTCTTCGACCTCCTAATCACTATCCCAAAAGGAAAAATTTCTAAAATAATTTTTGAGGTGCCCACCTGGGCCTAAAGTTTAACATTAAAAGTCAATGGGAAAAATCGCTAATTCTGAAAAAAAAATTATTTTTGACTAGTTTAAAATAATTTTTTTTTTCATTATGTAAGTTAGTACTCTCAGAGACCATTAAAAGAAGGCAGAATTAAATTTTTTTTTTAAATATTTTGTCCCGAAACTTCGTTTTAATTCAAGGCGTAAAATCGACAAAAATGCCTTTTTGCCGTATTTTGATGGCCGAAAATTTGCATTGTTTTCTGGAAGAAAAAAAAATGTTTTTGATTTTGGCTTCAATTTGGTGGTCTCTGAGAGTACAAAATGAGATAATGTAAAAAAAAACATATTTAAACTAGTCTAAAATCACTTTTGCAGAATTAGCGAATTTTCCCATTGACGTTTAATGTTAAACTTTAGGCCCAGGTGGGCACCACAAACAATTATTTTAGAAATTTTTCCTTTTGGGATAGTGATTAGGAGATCGACTACCAACTTTTCCACACTATTACGATTTGAAATTTTAAAAAAGCATTTTTTTTTATCCACCCTACTATACATTTCACGTTGCCATGATTTCTTGTACCTATGACTTACCGTAGGTTTATTCAAGAATTAAAACATAAATATTTACCAGGATTGTGGAATTAAAATACGATTAACTGGAAAAAAAAAAACGACTTCGCCGTTTAGAAAAAAAAACATTAAAGACATTAACTCATTAACAGCTGTAAAGGTATACAAATAAACACGGAGTTCACCGAACGCAGCCAACTATAATTTGAACTCCAATTCCAGGAAACAAAGATTGTTTTTAGTGAATGGTTACGTCAGAAAGTGAACACAGTTTGTGTTTGAAATATTTAATGTTTGTGTGCGTGTGCGTGTATATGTGTGTGTGGTGGGGGGGGGGATGAGGCTTAATATTTTTGCATTATACAAGCTTTTTTATATCTGTCTGCTTTTGTTGTTTTTTATTTTAAAGTACGCTTCGTGTCAATGGCTATACGTGTAATTTGTGTGCATTTATAATTTGTGAAACAAGCAGACTCCCGGCTAAACTCAGGCTTGTGTTTGATGGTTTCTGATTTAGTTATAGTTCGTGTGAGTAATTACGTGTTCATTTTGTGTAAGTGTTTTTAATCTGTCAATTTTGTAGGTGTTTTGCTGTTTATGGCGTCCATTTTGTATGTGTTTATGGGTTTATGTTTTCGTTCTGTTTTATGTGCCTGTATGTGTTTTATTTTGTGTGTGTGTATTTTCGACTCACGAAAACATTTAACTAACGACAAAAATACGAGATGAAGGACAATTGTAGCTAGTACTAAAGGCCATAGCTTGTATTGTAAGGTTTGACCTCGGTTTCTAATGTTAAAGCCTGACTTTCGATGCCTAATTTCTCTGCCGTCTTTCAACATTTTCATTCAATGTTGGTATATAAATGGGAGTTTGTGGGACTTGGCCAACATGTATACTAATATTTCTTAATATCCGATTTGTCACATTGGAGACCTTCACTTGTGCTGGTGTCGTGAGTTTCATTTTTGGCCTGAGGAACTTGTTCTTTGGAAATGGTCTCTATAGAAAACTGGCCCTTATCTCATTTGAAAGAGACACTTCCGTAGACGTGCCTGTTATAGAAATAGAAATTTCAATTGGTCATGTCATTCGGGTGTTACGGGGCCCTGGACGATTCATTTTAGTGTTTTACATTGTTTCTAAACTTTGTTATTAGGCAACAATACCAATCAGTAAACGCCCCCCCCCCCCCCGAAAGACGTAGGCTGAAGAGGAGTGGATGAATGTATTTATTGAGCCGATAAGGCCTCCAAGCCATTCGCTCACAAACTTACAAATAAACTAAAAACTACTTACAAACTAAAACAATCAACAGACCGGCTGACTCCGAGAAACCCAAGAAGCCGGCTAACTCTAGATACCCATGAGAACACGAGGGGGGGGGGACGGACCCAAGCGTGAATTGAGCGTGAGTGGATTCCGTCCTGACAAGATTACACAAATGCTAACAACGCTGGTGTGCCTACAACCAACCTACACTTTGAGGAAACGAGAAGAGATAGCATCCTACTGATCAAGACACGCGCTAGCATGTCGCCGCCAATTTGTTGTTTCATTGTTGTTGTATTGTTGTTGTTGCATGAAGGTGGCAAGCGTAAGCATGTGTCTTTACCTGAAGCAAAAGTTTTATACTTGAACTACAACGAGTAGCTGGATAAAATACTTGCATGCGACAAAAACGGCTGCAAATCTGTTGGAAAATCAGGCATTACGTCCCTATAGAGCACGCCGCCATATCGGCACCAGTATGGGTTTTGGAGGGCATAACTACAAGGTGCACTACATAAAAATGGAGGGAAAAACAACGGAAGAGCGGATTTCTACGCTTAAAATAACGTTGTTTTCTCCAACAACAAAAATCGCTTGTTTTAGGTCTAAGAAATCACTCTTCACGGCATCGGCTTCAGTATGACGCCTTTCTGTTTCTCTCTGTAGTGCCCCTTGCAGCTAACCCATCAAGGCTCGAGCATAGTTATATACAATAATACTACGTCGTGTCACTGCTCTATAATGTATGCCAACGGTTTTGGTTCGTCGGACGTTTCTAACTAGGAAAGAATTGCTACCAGAGATCGTTGATAATGTGTTGGCTAGGTAACTAGCTACTAGTGGCCCGGAAGTCACGTTAATTTCCATAGACTTTAAGAAGCCGGTTGCGAACAACTCTGAAGACCTTTTGAAATGAAAGTTGCTGTGAGTATTGAGCGATATTAATTCTACATACCTTTGGTGGTTTGGGAATGGAGGGTCTTTGGTTAGTGAGCTAACTAGTGCGATAGGGGACTATGGATTGTTAAAGTATTGTTCGTAACCCTAAAAGCATTGTTCGGTATTGTTAAAAGCATTCTATCGGTCGCCTATCTAATGTAATTGCAGGTGCTGTTAAGTGCTGGCCGGTTTACCGGAAATGACGTACTGTAATGCGACATATCGGCGTAGTCCAACTCCCCCATACTAACTGGTAAAAGAAAATTTGCCATACCCATAAACAAACAGTCAACAAACAACCAATATGAGTATTATTTATCTGAAATGTGTAGAATTAATACTTGGCTCCTTTTTGCGAGTAATTAGTATTTTTATTTCGCATTAAATGAAATTATTCGACCAGGAAATAAAAAATTTATAAAACCAACAATCATGAAATCACTTACCACAACAACTGATACCTTAACAAGAATCAAGGCCGAAAATAACCGAGTGTAAAGCGTCAATAAAACCAGGCAACCAAAAAAGTAAAGAAACCGCCAAATGACCTGCTGTCACGATATATATCTGGCTTGCGGAACTCCTCCATACTATATCAGTTGCATTGTTATTGGAAAATAACAAAATCCGTCAGATCTATCAACAAACAACATTAGAAAATAAATATCAACTCGTTTGACGCTATCTAAGGTTGAACTGATCCGAAGTCAAAGCAGCAAAGGAACACAAATAAACTTTCCTGAAAGGTTTCGTATGCTGCAGTGTTGTTGTACTGTTTAGTCCATGTGAAACCTTATTGCTGTAGTTAAATGTTTTTACCATTTTATCTGAAAAATGTAAAGAATCCAGAACATCATAAAAAAAATCACGTTAGGCGCAGCTACCAAAAGCCTTGATATCTAAACCGAAAACAATAAATTGTTAGCAAAAAAACCTACCAAGTTTCAGCCATTGAACGTCTGTGATATCAAAAACGAGCCAAGTTTCCACTCATCAGACATATAACGCAATTTATAATAATAATAATAATAATAATAATAATAATAATAATAATAATAATAGAAGTTTGGTGCAGTTGCACGCAGGTCTGGAATGGACCCTGGAAGATCACTGATATCCAGCCTGGAAGTCGTAGGGGAAATACAATGAAATGCATGGAACAGTTGTAGTGAAGGTTAAAAACAGAAATGAAAAGTAAAACTAAAGCTATTTACAATTTAAAAAATATGAATAATAAATATAAAAACTTGGCAGAACAGTTTAACCCAAAGCCAATAAAAACAGTTCACTTGAGCATTAAGTGATCCAATTTTATTTCATCAAAACTAAATTTTAAAAACGCCAACCCAACAATAAAAAAATTAGCTTGCTATGCAATATTCTGGCCGTTTTAAGAACTCGGTTAAGTTTGACAAATTTAACAATCGCTTAAAAGTGTTAACGGAGAAGGCTGAAACCGTCTCGTCAGTCAGTGAATTCCATGCTGGGATAACTCTTACAGGAAAGAAATTTTGTCTACAGTTTAGTCTCGCTTTTGGGAGCATGAGTTTGAATTTGTGACCCCTTGTCCAGATTACTGGACTAATTTCGAACAAGGTTAGGTCAATCGATAAGTTACCATGGAGGATGTTCTACACTAAGGCAAGATCCGTCTTCAGTCGACGAAGTTCCAAAGAATCGAGGCAAAGATTTCTAAGAAGTTCACAGTACGCTAAAACGATGCTGAACTTTTTCCAATTGGCCAATATCCTCAAGTAGATAGGGAGACCAAACAGGGCTTGCATATTCCAACAGGGAACGGACGAAAACCTCGTATGCTCACAGTTTAGTGTGTACATTTCCCGAGTTAAAACAGCGCTGATCAATTGCTGATCTGCGATTTGCCGCTGAAACCGCATGATTACAGTGGACTGATGACTTCAAATCAGATGCAAACCAAACACCTAGGTCTTTCACTTCTTTTGTGGTAGGTAAGTTTTCATTTTCGATAGTGTAGGTAAAAGCACAGTTTTGATTCCCTACATGAAAACTTTTACATTTTGCATATGAGATGGGCAAATGCCATTCTTTTGCCCAATTAGAGACGTACTCAATCTCTGCTTGCAATCCCACACAGTCTTGGGTCTTGATAATAGCTAAGTGGAGCTTTAAATCATCGGCTAACTTTTCCAACTCTGTATTTTGAGAGTTGCACGTCAAATCGTTTAGAAATAGGATAAATAGCAGGGGACCCAGAACAGAGCCCTGTGGTACTCCATTTATTACTTCTGATGAGGCAGACTTAGATACGCCAATAACCACTTGTTGGGTGGGTTCTTCCGGTAATGAATGCCCGAATCCAATATAAAAGTGCTCCACTGAATCCAGAAACATGAGAGTTTATAAAGCAGCTTATAAACTATTCAAATGCCTTTTGAAAATTAAAAAATTTAAAACTTGGCACATTGCAAGCCTTTTGTTTGGAAGACCCAAGATGCACAACCTGCATCAAAATAAGCGCTAGTTCATTATTGTTGTTCTTGTTGGTGTTTCATCATTGTTTCGCGCGCACGAAGCGAAATAACAACATCAAAGTTGAAACGATCAATCGGTCTGCTCGACGAAGCCCTAAGGCCCTATGATCAATCTGCTCTCGGTTAAGAAAAACTATTTACGAACTGCAAAACTCAGTACCAAATCGCGGAGGTTCCGATTTTCGCAATGTCAGGAAGGGGTCACAAATAACACTCCGATATACACCACACTAAAAGCTACAGTTTACAGTACAGCACGCTACTCTGCAGTAATTCAACAAAACGCCACCATCTGAGGTGTAAAACTTTATTGTAAATTGATTCAAACAAACGATATTGTAACAAAAACTCTTTAACATTATTTCGGTAAAATTCACTGTATAGTATATTTATTCGAGAAAATAAAATAAGGCCCTATGAAGATTAGGCAAATGCTAACAATGCTGGTGAGGCAACAATTCACCCGAACGTCAGAGGAAACATTATCCTCATTACGAATTGATTTATCATACACGGCGAGTATGTTGCATGAAGGCGGCACGCGTAAGCGTGTGTCTTTTTCTGAAGCAAAAGTTTTATAGACTAAAACAAGTAACTGCATAAAATACTTGCATGCGACAGAAACAGCTGCAAATCTATTGGCCAGTCAGGCATTACGTCCCTATAATGTAGGGCAATGGTTTTGGTTCGTCGGACGACTCTTTCTAGGAAAAATATATATGATTGAAGTCCTCTCTCCAGCAAAACTAAAACTATTAATTTCTCCGTTTCTATTCAATATATTTCGACGAAACTTGGCCAGATAGTAGAGAGCAACTTTTCGAAACCATGTAAAACAATCAAAATGATCGTTTAGGGTCCCGTAACTCCAGAATGGATCGACCAATTGAAAAAGTGGTCCCTGTACAGTTTTCAAATTTACGCGTGGCTTCCTACGTTTACTCTTGGACGGAATTGCATAAAAATTGGTGTAAAGTTTAGAAAAGTTGCTATCTACTATTAGGCTAAGTTTGGTCGAAATATATTGAATAGAAACGGAGAAATTAATAGTTTTAGTTTTGCTGGAGAGAGGACTTCAATCATATATATTTTTCCTAGAAAGAGTCGTCCGACGAACCAAAACCATTGCCCTACATTATAGGGACGTAATGCCTGACTGGCCAATAGATTTGCAGCTGTTTCTGTCGCATGCAAGTATTTTATGCAGCTACTTGTTTTAGTCTATAAAACTTTTGCTTCAGAAAAAGACACACGCTTACGCGTGCCGCCTTCATGCAACAACAATACAACAACAATGAAACAACTTAGCGGCGTCACTAGCGCGTGTCTTGATAACTGATGAAGCCGCTGACAGAGACTTGCGGACAGGCCAACTTACAAAAGAAATTCAGTGCATTTGCAACGAGTACAGAAAGCCAACGTAGAGTATCACGAAATAGAAAACAAAAACGAGCTCGTTTGATGTTTAAGGTAAGGTTTAACTGATCCGAAGTCAAAACAGCAAGGTATACACAAATTAACTTTCCTGTAAGGTTTCACATACCGCAGTGTTACTGTACTGTTTAGTCCACGTGAATCCTTACTGCTGTATTCAACCATTAGACACGTAAATAAAATTAAAACCATACCCCACCTTTCAAAATTATTGTAAGAATAGTATAGTGTAACATATAGCCTACACACTCGCCTACTTTCGAGGCCGATTTTTTCAGCTTTATTTTAGCCATTCATCGTACTGATACATACATCACTTTTCAAGATTTCATATTCAATACATTAAGACTGGTATTTCATTTTTATTTTCAACGACGTTTCCAGGTTTCAAAGAGTAGTACAACCCTGAATTTCTTAATCTGTAGGTCTGTATAGCAATGTCATTTAGCCAAGTAGAATAAACCAATCAGTCCTATCGTGTTTTAAAGTAAAAACAAGTGAATACAGCAGTACGGTTTCACGTGGAACAAACAGTACAGGAACACTGCGGTACGTGAAACTTTACAGGAAAGTTGATTTGTGTTAATTTGCTGTTTTGACTTCGGATCAGTTAAACCTTATCTTAAACATCAAACGAGCTCGGTTTTGTTTTCTAATTTTATTCATAGTACGAGAGCTGTATATAGTCCTTACCCTTTACGCTCTACTCTGAGCTACCCTAACCTAAGAAACTAACACAAACCAAAACAAACGTGAACTGTCCTTCCCAAAAAACCAACCAATGCCGAAAGGGCACGTGATATGTCTTTGCTACGATGCCTAATAATTCTTGGTTCACGTCTTATGTATCTCGAACAGTTGATTGTCGTTTGGTAAAATGAAAGAATCCGTGTTTTAGCTAAACGCATATAGTTTTAAACCAAACTAAGCTACGTTCTTAGGCCTCGAAATTTACAGTTATTAACGGTAGAAGGACTCATTTATTTCGTAGATATAGGATTTCTGGCATGAGCTGAATTGTTTCAAAGCAAGCAGCAACAATCATTGCAATAATCAAGCTACGTTCTTAGGCCTCGAAATTGACAGTTATTAACGATAGATCGACTTATTTATTTCGTAGATGTAGGCGTTCTGGCATGAGCTGAATTGTTTCAAAGTAAGCAGCAACAATCGTACGTAACCGTTGATACTCGGTAAATGAACAAAAATTAGAATTTCAACAATTTTAACCCCAATCTTTTGTTGTTAAAGATCACACATGCTAGAGTGGTACTTTGGTTTTGTAGAGCTACAGGGCGCTTTGCTTAATGTGCTGTGGTACCAGTATGGAGCTTGGGTTATTCCTGTTTTTTCTGTCTTTCCTTTTGTATCCTGTATCCTATTCGTACCAACGTTTTCTAGTTTGTGCTGTAGTAACCTTTGTTACCTTTGTTTTTAAGTTAGTTCACAAATGAGCGAACGGTTTTGTAGACCACTTATGCTCATTAATAAATCAAATCAAGCCAACACATGAATTGTTTCAAAGTTGGCGGAAATAATCACGGAGATTAAGTTAAGCAAGGGCTTGAATACTGAATGCTGACTTACTCAGTGATAGGTTTTTTTTTTAGCATTTCAGTAAAACACAGGTTTGCGTTTTCTGGGGCTGGCCAAAATCTCGACGAAATGTCCTGTTAACATTATCCTCAAGAACAGACATGGGAGGGTTATGGCAAGGTAGGGGAGAGGAGGAGGGGAGAGGAGGAGGGAAGAAGAGGAGAGGGGATTGGTTGGCGATAAAAAGAGAGGGGAGAAGAGAGGAGGGGAAGGGAGAAGAGCAGGGAAAGGGGAAAAGGGGGAAGGAAGAAGAGGAGGGAAAGGGA
>JAHWFP010052702.1:59650-74886 GCA_023313725.1 Lithobius niger | reverse complement strand
CCTACACACAATTTTTTGACGACACGGCGTTAAGGGAGAGAGAGAGATAGAAAAACTTTCGCTTGGGACACGGCGAAGTGTGGATTTACTTCGGGAAGTTGTTTTTTTTTTTGGTTTTTCTGCACGGGACGTGGTGTTGAAGCGTGTGATTTTTGTTCGTTCTTGTGGTTTTTAATAATTTAATTTGAGAAACTTAGAGTTTTGCGTCGAAGTTCACGATTGCGTAAAGTTGGTGAAACAAACTATTCCTTGTACAATTGCGTTGAGGGCGGACCAGGAAGAGAACGGTTCCGTTTTATTGGCTCTCCTGGAAACATAAGGACCATCCTCATGAAAGAAGCGGCCTCTGGTGGTTCTTGAAACTGAGGGCCCAGAACAACAAAAAGTAAGTCTTGTATTGTTTTTTTGATTTTTTTTTTTTAAACGTATTAGTGCGACGCTGATGGCTTACATTTCTTTTTCTAATAACCTTTCCTTTGGAGCTTTTAGTTTTTTAAGGCTTACATTCGTATTTTATATGCTTAAAGCGTTTTTAATACGAATATTAATACTTTTCTAAATTTCAGGAATAATTAAAATTTGAGACCGTTACATGCACACGTAGTTTAACTTTAACTTTAACTTTAATAAAAAAAAAATCCAATTGCCCATACGGCATTTCAGGATTTGAGGTTACGTGTAAAAAAAAAAACAGAAGTTCGTAAGTAAAAAGACACGTGCAAAGAAATTAGGTAATTAAGTACAACGAGATACGTATAAATTTACATAAACAACATTTGTGTAAACTGGATTAAGATCTGATATGACTGAAGTATGCATGTAGAATTTACAGCAGAAATATGGAGCAATATATTCTGGCAGTGAGTGAATTGATAACAGCTGCAAAATAGAAGAAATAAGTTATGAAACAATGTTCATTATAGAAATATAGTAAGGCACAACAATAAATAAAAAAATGTTGGTAGACTTTAAACATGCATCGACACAACACAAAAATTAAAAACTAACAAAAAAACAGAACATGAGCTACTCTATGAAAAAAGTTAAAAGGTAAGGGGAATCAGAGGCAATGTGTGCGTCGAACAGGTTTTTAAAGGAATTGTAGTGTCCGCGGCCTATCTTGAGTCCTGCAGGTATTTTATGAGCGGCTACGTCTTCCTGGAAGGGGCGATTTTAGTCGACGGCCGCCATTGTTTTTGTGACCATCTTGGATATCAACAAGGCACTCTGCTACCAAAAACATATAATTGATTATCTGTGTCGTTCTGGGGCGAACTCACGATAAGCCGCGGATACTTTAACTGAATTTGCAGAGATCACTGCTTGTGTCCGCGGCCTATCGTGAGTTCTCCGCATAACGAACACAGATAATCGATTGTACGTTTTCAGTAGCAGAGTGCCTTGTTGATAACCAAGATGGTTACAAAAACAATGGCGGCCAACGATTAAAGCCACAGATAATTGATTGTACGTTTTCAGTAGCAGAGTGCCTTGTTGATATCCAAGATGGTTACAAAAATAATGGTGGCCATCGATTAATTAAAGCCACCCCATCCAGGAAGACGTAGCCGCTCACAAAATACTTGCAGGACTCAAGATACACCGCGCACACAATAAGACCGTAAGATTTGTTTGTTTGTTTGTTTGTGTCCGTATGTGTCCGCAGTGGGAATCTCGATAATGTTTTTTTTTATTTATATCTTTCAAACGGAATTGTTTACATAAGTAGTGATTCGAACTGTCTTTTCAACAAAGATGAACGGTACTGATGACGTCATGTTTTTTAATGTCCAATGGGACGTAGGCCTCTATGTCTCTTAACCCCGGAACTAACTAAATCTAATGAAAGCGTAGGAGACTGTTAACGGGAAATCACAGTATTGTCACACAAACGGGTAATCACAACAATGCTCTATTAAACCGGCCATATACGGGGTGGGGAAGAGGGGGGGGCTGCCCAAGGTGTCACAGCATTTTCACGCAAACAGGAAATCGTAACAATGATCTATAAAACTGGCCATAGACGGGGGGGCTGTCCTAGTAATTTCTAATCATATCAAAAACCAAAACTGGTAAACGGGGCCGCCAAGTTCCGAATGGTTCGGCCCTTCAAAGGAGTGATATCAACACACCAGAACATTCGTCAAGTTAAATGCACCGCTTAATAGTTCGAAGGTTAAACGAAAACTAGAACATTGCTACTTTCGGTAATTCGGAGAATGTTTAGGTGTGTTGATATCACTCCTTTGAAGGGGCGAACCATTCGGAACTTGGCGGCCCCGTTTACCAGTTTTAATTTTTATATGATATTATCACTCCTTTTTTTTTAATTGTGCATTGACTCAAGTCCACTGCCGTGCAGATGTGTAATAAAGTGCCACGTCAACAAGAAATTGGTTTTCAACAATTTGCTACTACCGTTTGCCTATAGGCCGAACCATTCTCAACTTAGTCACCTCTTTCTGAAGATTTTGGTTTGGTTTTAATTTTGTTGTAATTTGTTTTATTCAGTTAGTTTTGGTGTGTTGATATCACTCCTTTGAAGGGCCGAACCACTCTCAACTTGGTGGCCTCCTTACCAGGTTTTGGTTTTTCCTTACAATTTCTTTGCAACGTTGTTTAGATTTATCATGCTATACAAGTGTGTGTCTAGGCTCGTACGTTAGTATATACACGTTCTCATTGTCTGAACTTTGGCGGTCCAATGAGAGACGACGTCGACAATACTAACAATGGTTATAACAATATTTTCGTACTTACGCGCCCTCCCACGCCATCCCCGTTATGCTCCCAGGCTCCAAACCATAGAAAAAAAAGCAGTTCGTATTGTACTGCACCCATTCGTCCAGTTCATAGCTGGAAGCCTTCCCGTTATCTCGGAATCGATGAACAATCACCCTATGGGATTTAACATGGGGATAAGCGGACTACTAGCTAGCTAGTTAGCTAGGTAGTAACTAGTAGTAACACATTTGCAACGTTATTGAGGGTCAGATTTTGCATTGAAAGCAGCTTAGCTGGCATTCCTACACGAGTTAATTTTTGTTAGGTGGGTCATTGCTCTCGATTTCAACACAATTTAAGCTTTTGTACCGCATTATTATTTTTTCCCAAGTACCTCAAATGTACCCAACTATGCTTCAAGATATAAGACACTGACGCTATGGCGCCGCGCTACAATGGTTTACAACCTCGGCAATTGAACTGATGTGATGTTTGTTGTGATGTTTGTTGCCTAATTGGCTCGACACACTAGCGTGTGTCTAGATTATAATTATCGTAAAATAATGTACTAGTCGGACAGCTTGGAATGGAATGGCAGTTTTGGGTAGGAATGCCATGGAGTTGTTAAGAGGGGAACTATGCTATACGCTGTCACAGGCATGGTGAACTCATGGATACAATGTAAGGAATTTTACAGTACAATTGATGTACTTTTAGTTTTGAAGGAAGAAAAAGTGAGAAAAAAGTCCGGATAGCAAGGCTCACTGGGAAGTAATGCATGATCATCCAGAGTTAACTGACGAGCGACTTATAATAAGGGCACGTTTACGCAACCACTCACTTTTGCATTCTCGCAGCTAGAAATCACCTCAAATTCCAACATGGCGGCGGTTTTATGTCTGCCGCCTCGCAACGAAAACAGCAAATAACGTGAGTTCAGAAGCGTTTGGGAAAATTGTTTCGTCATGAAGAGTTCTTTATATTACTGGCACGGATTATAAGACTGCAAGTATTTACGCAAACGATGTCGGATTTATAGCTAATCCATTTAGCGTTGTTACCATGGCAATGTCACCTTTGCCGTCGCGATTGAATTCTACCTGCGAGAATGCTTCAAAGGCGAGTCGCTGCCTAAATGCGCCCTAACTCTGATGTATTCCTACACTGTGGTGTTTTATTTAAATCTAAACACGATGTGACAGATAAGGTATACCAGATGTTCAAAGGGTTTCAAAGGGTTTAACGAGCGTTAACCACTCCTGGTCATCTGCCCGAAGCCCTAAGGCCCTATGTCTGCAACAGCCAGATACCCAGGCGGTCACCCACCCAAGATGTGTATACCATATGTGTATCTCTGCCAATAATGAAATTAGATGAATGTGGAAAAAAGATGAACCACTCAATCATGGACTTGGAATGTAATTATGGTATCAATTTTGACGAGGAGCACCCGCAGGGGGATTGCAGTGGGTGTCATTGTTTTATTTAAGGATTTTCAATGGATTTTCCTGATTGCCATTTTCCTGAATAAAAACTCGCATTTCTAATCAAATTTTATCAAAAGAAATGTTTGATTCGGGGAGGGGAAGCTGAAAAAAATCGAGCTATAGACAACTATAGTTGTCGGGTATTGAATTGAATATTATCTCTTGATCTTCAGAAGATTTCCTGGAGGCAAATCAGGCGATGTAACAGTAAACGTATGATCATGAAACGTAGCAAATGACTGTCTCGAAAATCAACGATGTGCTCTAAATTCGCTAACTGATAAAATAGGTTTATTTAGCAGGCCGCCCGAAGTTCTGTGAGAACTTGTGTGTGCCGGCGCATACAACACAAAAACATGGTGTTTAAAACATCGAAACATTTTGATAGCAACAGCAACTAAAAAGATGGTTAGGCACTTAGCCCGCACACTTGCAACTGAAAAGACCATGAAAAATGAACAAAATAAAAAAAAGCAATGCTAACAATATCAGAAACAATATCAACAATATCAGGGTCATATCAGAATCAAAATACCTAAAGAAATCAGAAACAATATCATAACCTAACCTCCTCAAACTATCAGAATGAATAAAGATGAACCAAATGCTCACAAGCAACAGGTCGAAGGAAAAGGTTTTGCTTAAAGTAAAAGTTACGAGTTAAAACAGTTCCTCTAGTTTGTATGAATAAGGGCTCGTTTACTCAACGAGACCTTCTCGCTCGCCGAAAGCTATTTGCTAGGCAACCGTCATTTATTTACGATTAGTTTCCCGTTTCTATTAAAAAGGGTTCAAAGGGTTTAACGAGCGTTAACCACTCCTGGTTATCTGCCCGAAGCCCTAAGGCCCTATTCCCGTTTCTATTAAATGATTGCGGTAATAGACAACAAATTAAATGCATTATAAATAACAACACGGACAAAGAACAAAGTGCAACAGTCATTTTAAACATTGCTACAGCATTGTTGCCATTTCACGTTATTTCCAAAATTTGCTACTCTTGCTGAAAAAACAGCTTCTAGCATTTATCAAACGACGGTAGAATAAACAGCTACTCGCAGCGAGAATTTAAAATCCAACATGGCGCCTATTTCGGAGTTATCGATTCGAAGACAAACCTTCGAATGCCGGTATTCAGGAATCTGTCCGTCGTTGTGTACTGCAGTAAAAAATTGTTTTCTTGTTGTTTTAAATCGATGCTGTCATGTTGCAAGCATCGTACGTCGTGTCGCGAGGCACGAGGAGAAAATTTGCGTCCGCGTAGTTGCCATGGTTACTACGTATAGACAACTTGAAAGCCGCATTCTCCAACAAAGGCGAGAAGCAGCCAGCAGATTTAGTATTGACCAAGTAAAAGCTAGTAAGCGAGAAAATTGTTCTTGCGTAAACGCGCCTTAATGATTACCTTTTGCTTGGGAGCAAACACTTCATTCGGTCAGTAAAAGACCAGTGGCAAAGCAGCTATTCACGCGGCTGGCTTTGCTGCATTGCATTACTGCTTGTACATTTAGCATATGCTTTCCTTTCGTTTATGTACTCATCTCCATGGATACTCGGTTTTGTTATTCCAACATGTCTACAGTCCACTTAGTTGGGAAGCGATATTTATTTTCCATATCGTTTTGGCTTCCATTATGGCATGTGGAGAAGCTGGGAATTTAATCCAGTGTTCAGTTTTTGCAACATTTTGAGAGATCATGACACTGACGATTGTTCAACCCAGAAGTCCTCACGTATGCCTTTTTGATATCCTTGATCGGATTGATACCTCAAACATATCTTCATTTTCTGTCGAATATACCACCCAGAGATTCTGTGGTTCCCCCTAGTAAGGCACTGGCTGGCCATTCCATTTTTTCACTACAAACCGAAATAGGCTTTTATAGCCACTGTAGAATGGAGAGGAATGAGACTTGTAGTGCTTAACATTTCGAACATGCGCTGCTTCCGCCATCGTAATGCGAACCACAGCCACCGTAGGAAGGTGTGATTCTTCCTATGACTGGATGCATCTTTTTGGAAGGATTTGCTTGCTTCTTTGAGCAAAGGATATATTTTCTTCATACACCATTTTACTTCTTGAGCAAAAAGGTCAGGAGAAAAAGCAGTTGCTTCTGACTCAAAAGTAGAAGGTTGTCCTTGTTTTTTTTAATTTTTTTTTATTCATACCAATTGAAGGATTTGCTTCAGATGTTCAATAGCCTTCGTTTTATTCATACGGCCCAATATCAGAAATAAAATTAAACATTATCATAATGATACTAAAAAAGCTATATAGCTGTAAAGAAAGAAAGCAGTTGTTGGTCTAAAAAGTATACGGTTGATATTTTATTAAGTTGAAGCAGTTGCAATGGGATTTCATTGAAAGTGTAGAGGATTTTGTAGCTATTGGTTCTTTTACCGTAATGGTTCCTCACAAAGGGTACGTCATATCGGTAAGTTGATTTTCGCAGTTAAAAGGACATAAATCCTTCCGGTATATCTTGCGACCCGATGAGATTGCAGTTGGCAACATTTATACAGGTTAGAGTTAATGTCGCCAAATCACGTCACACGCAAGAAAAAAAAACAAGAAAATGAATGTGTTGGCAACATTTACATACGTTTGAACTAATGTCGCAAAACTGAGTCAGGGCACGTTTAAGCAACCACTCGCTTTTGCATTCTCGCAGCTAGAAGCTAGAAATCACCCCCAATTCCAACATGGCGGTGGTTTTGTGTCTGCCGCCTCGCAACGAAAACAGCAAATAGAGTGAGTTCAGAAGCGTTTAGGAAAATTGTTTTGTCATGAGGAATTCATTATATTATTGGCACGGATTATAAGACTGCAAGTATTTACTCAAACGATGTCGGATTTAGCTAATCCATTTAGCGTTGTTACCATGGCAATGTCACCTTTGCCATCGCGATTGAGTTCTAGCAGCGAGAATGCAAAGGCGAGTCGTTGCGTAAACGCGCCCTCATGCAGGAAAGCCAACAGGGATTTATGTTCCTTTAAGTATTTTTGGCGTCGGAACTGATTTTATAGTCATCATTAAAACATTTTTTTAAAGCAGACAAACGTAAAGCAAAATGCACACAACGTTTTATGTCTGTGAGTTATCGAGCTAATGTAAATTGTTTTTTGTTTTTTGTTTTCTTATTCCTTTTTGATAGCTACGACTTGGAATTTCAATGCAAGGACTTTTCCATTTGTAAAAATTCTGCACGATTTTTCTAACCAAATCTTATTTTCGGTTGATTATTGTTAAAAATTCATTGTATGCAACGCGGAGCCAATGCCGTTTCTGAACCGTTATTTCTTCCTTTAGATTTTTTTTTTCGTGTTGGATTAATCCCGGCAAAGAATTCTTTAACAATAAAATGTCTCGACAATCGAAGTCGAAGTGCAAAAGTAAACGAAGCAATAATAAAAAAAAAAAAAAAAACCACGGCAGACAATGGCTTCACTTGCAAGACATGTAATTAAAAAAAAAAGCCTCTAAATTTTAAAGCGACGTCGAAAAGAAAAGCACAAGAATAATTTAGGATTCAATTAATAAAATACCAGTAACAAATGAAATGCGTTTTGTGTGGAACAAGAATGTTTAACCCACTAAAAAATACGAAGATTTAACCCAAAAAGAAAGTAATTTGCTTTGGGGATGTACTCAGGCTGTAGGCATCAAATGCATTTTTAATGTATTGACTGAGAACGCAGAGATCACTTGTTCAACTGCTATTTTTTTTTAATTGAGAAAAAGATAATTTTGGTCCCCATGTGCTTGCTAGTAAATAAACGTAAGGTTTAAGGAGAGGCCTCTAGTAACTGTGTACGTTTACCACTGAAAATGTTTACGAATAGTAGCGGGACGACCGTAGTTTAATTTTAGGATTTTGAAAAGGATGAGGATTCTGGAGCGCACATATCTGCACCAAATCGAAGGGACATTTAGAAACGTAGTAGGAGTTTGTGTGTTGAATTGCTGAGGTTTCTAACAGTCTTTCTGAAGCTTCGTTGCAGTATTTTTATAGAGCATATTTTTGTTTTTTTTTTGTCATATTTTTTTCCATGTACGTATTAAGTCTTAATTTGCATCTTCTTTCATCGAAGTTTTTTATTTATGTTTGTGATGCTTTTTTTTTTTGCTTTATTGTTTTGACATTTCTTTGCGCAAGTTATAAGTTTCTTTTACTTTTTTACCTGTGCCAGTCAATAACGCCACACGCGAGCACCAGTTCTTGTGGGGGTTCGGACGCATACGGAATTTTTTACGGTTTCCAGGGCTCAATAAACCCATTTATACCATGACTGTGACGTCACGTTAACTCAACGCCACGGTAACCGTAGGTTAAATCCCGTTAACCGTGACCGGAAGTCTACGTCATCCCAAAAAGTGTGAGTTATCAAGTTACCCCACCCTTTTGCCTATAACCCACACTTTTTGACAGTTCCGGATCACACGACCGGGAACGCACACACCAACCAACCACATACAGCGTGCAAAAAAAATGACGCAATAAAAACGTACAAAAGGAATTACTTAACTTGCCGGACTCTCCCGAATGAAATCCTATCCATGCTAACTCTCACATGTCTGGCCCATAGCTAAGTTTATTCACTCTGCGTAACTTCTCCCCCGCCCCCCCCCCCCCCACCTTCACATACTAAAATGGAAGGATCTTCATTCATACTGATACCCTATCACCGTACTTTTTAAACAATTCTCAAACTACAAACGCACAAAATGAATTACATACCTTGCCAGAATGTCCCGGCACAATGTCATTCTATCTCTGCTGCTTCATATCGAAATTTACTCAATCAGGACACCTTCGAAACACGAGCAAGCTTACAGCGTGAAATCTGGCTACGCAACACGCCTGTCTCCTTCCCACCCCCTCCCCACTCCCTCCACAAACGTGACCCAAAGGACTCGTCCGTCTACCCCCCCCCCCTCTCCCCTCAACAAACTAAAATGGGATGACCTTCATTCATAGCACCACACTGATTGATTTTTGTATTTTTTGAAGCAATTTTCACAAAACACAAACACGTTTTAATCAAATACGAATTAGCTTGACGTCACAACCGTAGTATAAATCATTTATTGGTGAGAAACGAGCGGTTATCGATTTTTAATCCGCGGCAGCTATTATTGTCCCGGCTCTCTTATGCAAATAAGTCTCGGGCTCTGCCCTCGACCTATTTACATACTTGAGCCGGGGCAATAATCGCAGCCGCGGGTTAAAATTGATAACATTCCGTTTCTCACCAATACCTATTACTTAGTCTTCATGCACGGTGGTGACGTCGCGCTAGCACATCCCCACGCTATAAGTGCAGTCGTTATATTCGGTTAATTTGAAAACCGCACACGTCACCGTGGGTTAATTTTGATAACCCACACTTTTTTGATAATCCAACACTTTTTCCGGGGTCTACACAAACCCTGCTCCACCACGCGACATAATAACGACCGACTTTGCAAAAATACCTACACAACGCAAATTCAACCAGCACACCTCATTGCAACTTGCATAAACAGCCACATTTACAACCTGCGACATTTTTCGTACTAACACGAAAAAATTAAAAAACCTCGCGTACTATGCTAGGACCCCTCCCACGGAGGAATGGTCCCACCCGGCAACCTTTCCGACGGTACGAAAACTAGGCTACTGACACTTTGAAATACAACTAAAAACCTACAAAACTCATAAGCGAATAGTGCATTTTATCTTAATTTAAACTAATAAAGTAGAAAAAAATATATAGTTTTACCTTACAACACAAACATCGGTAACGGTGAACGGAAGCTTACGTTCAGAAATTTACATAAGTCGCATGTAAAAATTCTTAAACTCATGATTCGCAAATAAAATTTACAAACAAAAATCTTTAATAACTTACATAAATCCGGTAAGTTAGCTTGACGTCACACCTTACCATTAAAACACATATCCGTGAAACCCAATAAACCCGATAAACCCGTGAGACCCGATAAACCTGAAATAATTGATCTTTTGCTCGAAACGGCCAGTCCAAATATCTCGGGGTGGCAAAATCTCACTCAGGCTAATCGCGTTCGTGCGATTTCGCCACCCCTCGATATTTGGTCTGTCTGTTTCTCGCAGACGATCAATTATTTTAGGTTAACCGGGTCTTGTTCACAGATATCTATTACTTATACATTCATTCTCACAAAAAAAAAAACATAAAACCTAAGCTGGGGGTGGGGCGGGGGATTTCAGGCTTAATGGCGCAAAGACAGCTATCTCATAAGCGCCTACCTCAGTTACAGTGCAGTGGTCTGCGCCACACATTACAGTGATGGGGACAAAACAGGCTAATAATGGGACCCCAGACAAATGCGACCGCCCACTCTAGCGAATGCAGGGCTGAAGTGAGGGAGTACGACGTCTGCTGCTATTTATATTGGAAAAATGGATGGCGTTGTGGAGTCGGGCTGAAAGAGCGTCGTGTGAGAAACTATTTCCTATTATATATCCTCTTATTCCAAATTTGTGCGTAGGTTTAACGTATTCTCTAATGTATTTATTTTCCGGAATAATATGGTTGAGTAATGCGGGGGCTTATGTGAAAGAATAAAAAGAGTTTCCAAATTTAGCCTCGAACGTAGTGGATTTTAAATTGTGGTTTTAATGTGCACTTATCTTGGCTAAATAAAATCAAAACGAAACTTTTACGAAGGTTTACGTGGATGCTTGCGTCAATTTAAGTCTTGTGTAATTCTCAATTATTTAAGTATCATTCACCCACGTGAACTGCCAGTAACGCATACATTTGTACTAGTTCATTAAAAAAAATAAGGAAAAACTGGAAACCATTTAACCTGGTAACCTGCATATTAACATATTTCTGGTTAATGATAGATAACTCTAGCTTTGTTCAGCCACACCGCGTGGTTTCAAAAAAAAATATCTTGTATGGCTGCCACGAAGGCATCCAGTCATTGCAGCGAAGCCATCGCCGAGTTCTTAACGCAGCCACAAAAAGCCCTAAATGTTGCAATGAAGCAAACTTTGAGAAAAGTGCCGAAACAAATTTAAAAAAGTCAAAAGCCGGAACGTATATACATATGTAAAAAAGCAAAACAACGTTTCGGAATTAAACCTATCCCCTCATCAGGTGTCGTATGAGATTAAGTCACAGCAAAAACTGCGGAGTCACATAAACTGCCGAGTCACTGCCCAGCACAAAATGTTGAAAACTAAATTTAAAATATTAAAAGTAAACGAAAATACTCACCAGCATTCTCCTTTAAAAAAAAAAGACAAATACGGGAGGTGTAGCATTAGGCCCCGTCCTTCCTCCCTAGAATCTAAGCTAGAATCACGCTGGTAATGCTTATTTCAACGTCTCGTAGGCTGAATGAGAGGTCCATCCGTCATGCGTTATTTTTTTTTGTATATTTTTCAGTCTCTCAAACTGATTTGAATCATATGTTGCTATGATATTTCGGCCCGCATGAACATGACCATGAAATAATACAGGGTGTAACAAAAGGTCGTGTCCAAACTTAGGTGACAAATTCCTTAGGTCAAACTAAGAATATAATTCATATAAACATTTGGCCAAAGACGTCTTGTTCTTTGGTTATCGCATGAATTAAGAACCCAAATTCCAACTCCGCCTCCCCACTTACACCCATGCTCTGGCTATTGCAAAAATAAATCAGAATAGGAAGGTAGTGAATGAAGACAATGAATTAAAGGTCGAGAACAAACTGTTAAGAATCAAAATCAGACTAAAGGAAAAATATCTCTATTGCCAAACAATTTGTCCTGGAGGGGAAGCAACAATTGTTCTAAAATTTCGTTAGTCGGTGTTAATGTAGGACTGATAATACCATAGAGGTTTTAATAACGCGAAGTATTAAACGCGAACATCAGTTCTGCACAGGTCGAAACTAAAATAAGGAAACATTGTGAAATCGGAAAAGGCCGATAACAGTACTACTGGGTCAAAGGAAATCACTTAACACTGCACGAACGTGCAGCAGCTGGATTATTGGTCTGTCGGAATCTGTTGACCATCTCTTACTACAGTGTTGGAGGTATGCGTCGATTTAATAGTCCAGATACAGTACGTTCGGTGATATTGTGACGAGTCCTTGTCAGCAATGCGAGATGGTTCACAATAATTCGTCAAAAATCCTTCCCTGGGCGTTAGAGCTGATTTGCAAATGCCCTGCAGACGACGTTAATTCCATGAAGTGCTGGAGTGGTTCGTAAAAATAAAAAAAAATATAAAAATGTTATTGTTTCCCAAAGACACCTGGTTCCTGTGTGTGGTTGGGGGGATAGCAGTTACAGTAATTGTTCAAAGTTTCTTCCCTGAATTTTAATGCAGGTTTGACACCGTCGAGCCAACGAGTTTCGGACGTGTTCGAAAATTCCAACGGTGGTTTTGTTTTTGCAATAGCCAGAGCGTGGGCGAAGGTGGGGAGGCGGAGCTGGAATTTGGGTTCTTAATTCATGCGATAACCAAAGAATAAGACGTTTTTGGCCAAGTGTTTATATGAATTATATTCTTAGTTTGACCTAAGGAATTAGTCACCTAAGTTTGGACACGACCTTTTGCTACACCCTGTATAATGGAAATGGTCAAAAGAAAAAGGGAGTCATTAGTATGGGGAGGTGGAGATTTGAGTCACTGGATACGCTGATTGAGTGAGCGAAGCGCAACCATTTGAAGAAACTTAATTTGGTCGAACTTGGATATGCGCATGAGTTACAAACCGTACATTCGACACCACCCGTGTTTCAGCTTGTGTTGTAATAGTTGCATGAAGATGATGGCAAATATAGAAATGTGGGAAAACTCCTTTCCTCTGTGTGTTCTAATAACTGGTGGGAAAAGGGGGCCGATTTCTTCGCTCGAGAAGACGGGCAGACAAGAGAGCGACACGCAGTTCTTAACTTTTAGTTTCAGAAACACTTTTTTTTTTTTTTTGGAGCGGAATGACGGCGTACCTTTTCTGCTGTTCTCATCGAGAAACCCGTTGGTAAGTCACTTTTATTTGCAAACTTGCTTAACGATGGTTTTCGCCGCAACCCACCTTTCTCATCATCACGTTCGTCGTTATCGGGGTCCCCTCATACAACAACCCCCCCCCCTCCCCCCCGCCGCCCCTCCCCTTTCGCTACTATCGCCTTCTCTTCTTTTAGGAGATTTTTTTCTTCTTCTTTTTCTTTCTTTCTTCATTTTTAAAGCGCCTCCGCATCGTCACGTGGGAAATCAGACAGCTTATTTACCTGGAAACATTGGAATGTCGTCTCTGGTGGAGATATGAAGGCCTTTTTATTGCTTGTTTAAACGGTTGAGCGTGTGACGCCAATTGGTCGTTTGGCAGAAGCCAAGCCATTCCGCCGACCAAATGCAAATTCTTCCAATCACCACGTTCCACGAAGAGATGAGTTAAAAAAAAAAAGTGCACCACTCCCGCCTCGTCTGCAGTGACACCGAGTTGACGTGGCTTTGATGAAGATTCAAGAGTAATAACGAAAATTACAACCAACAAAAACAACACAGTTTTTCATACGAAACAGCACAGAACTCCGAAGATGATTTTCGTAATTATCAATAATTGTAGTATTATCAATGTTGCTAATAGTTATATCGTTCGCTTAGCTCACTCTGCTGTCATCAATCCATACTTTGGAGTGTTGGCGGTATGCTACTGTATAGGAGCACACCTCACAGTAGCACACCTCTCCCTCATTCTACTTGCTGTGCTGGCTCCCAGGGCTCTCTGTAAGTAGGCTATTTGCATGCATGCCCACCAGGGGATGCTTACCAGTAATAAAGCTTGGTATAAAAGGCAGTGCAGCCATTCGGCTGCCGTCTGTGTCACTCAGCCACTAGTCTGTTCATTTAAACCCACGCACTCAGTTAAGATGGAATTGCGACTGAAACATTCCATGCTTCTTTGATCCCCACAGAATCAGAAAATCGACATACTGATTATTTCGACGCAAGTTAATAAGAAATTTTACTCACAGTTCGTTCATCACATTGCTCAGCACGCCTGCATTTCATATATGTCATTCAAAACTTATGATTTGTTTGTTTGCGTGTTTGTTCACCTACTTCTCTGGAACTAAGGCCCCCCCCCCCCAACGAAGGGGAGAGTAGAGCCAAATGAAAAAAATTGAGAGAACAAATCGAAAAAAGCGTTGAAAAGGTTCACTTTACGTGGAAATCGCTGTCTTTGCTCACTCAATCCACTCACCTCCGTGCTTCAGAAACGCGAATTTTTGACAAGGTTTTAAAACCGATAGGTCTGCTTTTTCCGTGTGTCAAGCCAGTTGAAGTACGACGAAGAATATGTTGTCGTTTCGTGTCGTCATTTTTGTTTGTGCAAACCAACGTTCTTGCTGATATGTTTGCGTGATCGAATTTTGACGTCATGAACAGTTTTCAGAACAGTTTTCAGAACATTTTTTAGTGTATTCGTGGTTAAAAAAATCAAGTTACAGCGACAAAAAATAGGCCTATCAAAAACGTAATTTATTAATTTTTTTTTAGCGCTACTGTAGTTATCAGCGTAGTTGCCTTAGATCTGAATGAGTAGAAATAGAAACACGCGCGCACACAAATCGCACAATTTTTAATTATGTAGATTGATAATAGCATATGGCCTTGGATAGGTGGCTCAAACGACATAGGCGTCCGTGCAGAGATCAGAAATTCTTGGGTTCGAGGCTCGATCATATATATAACTTCAAGAAATACAATTCCATTAATAAAAGCCATCGAATCTTAGTTATTTTTAGTGTATATGATTTCAGTGTTGTGCTGTTGTGTTTCCTTTACTCCTGTATTATTTTTGCTGTTGTGCTGTTGCGTTAATTTCTTTTACTCCTCTATGATTCGCCGTTGTGGTGCTGTGTTTCCGTTCCTACTGTATTTTAGCGTTGTGCTGTTGTGTTTCCTTTACTCCTGTATTATTTTTGCTGTTGTGCTGTTGCGTTAATTTCTTTTACTCCTCTATGATTCGCCGTTGTGGTGCTGTGTTT
>JAHWFP010052702.1:7877-37304 GCA_023313725.1 Lithobius niger | reverse complement strand
GCATCGCAACCACCCAGACAGTGACAGAAGATGCTGGAGGCCAGGATGTGCTTTGATCCAGATAGCTATGGTAGTCCTTTGACCCCGAAACGCCCTGCAAACGAAGACGGAGACGGAGACGTCTGCAACAATTTGAAACAAATTAGAGTCACAATTCCGAGAATATTACCGCTAAACTTCTCAACGAAGACACTTTCAATGTCTTGCGAAATTTCAATGGCAAACTGCCATCTTCCTCAGGCACTTTTGGCAAAGTATCGATCTCTTTACACCTACATCGACTGCTACGAATTTCAACCGCCGACGATGTAGGTGTAAAGAGGCCGATACTTCGTCAAAAGTGCCTGAGGAAGACGGCAGTTTCCCGCTGAAAATTCGCAAGGCATTGAAATCGTCTTCGTTGTGAAGTCTAGCGGTAATATTCTCCATAATTCTCGGAATTGTGACTCTAATTTGAGGAACTTTTACAGTAATGACGAGCGTTGTTTTCACTGAAATTTGAAACAAGTTGCGGCAAAATGTTCTGTCACGAAACCAAATGTGGCATTTAGTGTGCAGACAGCCTTGGGTATCTCGTTACTCCGTAATAAATATGCTTAACAGGAGCTGCATAATGTAGTTAGAAGTCCTCAATGCATCTTTGCCTGAAGAATGGTCATTTTGAGGTTACTTTAATACCATTTTAGCAAGTAATACGATTAGTTTCTGTAGGAACCACGAAAGCAATTGAAGGGACTAACTGTCTTGTCTTCGACAGAACCGAATACGCCTTTGCAGAGTGCCAACTATAGCCGGTCTGCTATCAAATGAACACAAATGAATAACAAACATGGATAGAAAACGTGAAGATAATTAAAATGGTAATTGCACATTTAGAGATGTTTTATTAATGCATGAATTGGAACTTTTCAGAGAAATTCTCTTATCGTTTCCATAGCGGCACAAACTGCGAACGTCTGCATACTGTATTGGCAAAATGAAAGTAAAACAAAACGAAAGTAGAACAAAGCGAATGTACACATCACACAAATAATAAATTAACAGACTCACTAATAAATTCACGCAGCATGAAATCAAGATGTAGAGGTACTTCAAATAGACTGTATATATTTGCATTTTGTAAATGAGTTATTAATAAATGATTGGATAGTTTTCGCAAGATAATTACGATTAAATGCTCCTCTTATGGATGGCATTTATCGATGCTTTTTGGTATCAGCACTTCATGGCTCGGGATTATTAAAATGAGTCTGTTAACACAAAGCAGTAATGAGTTTAGTAATAAATTTTCCTTAATTTTCCTTTTCGCTGTAGGAGGGGTATTTAATCAGAGTTAATCTCGAGAATTACTTTATCAATTTATTTATCATGGTGTAATGCGTTACCGACAGCAGCAATAAACGAATAGGGCCTGATGATCAATTCTGTCGCCATCTTTCGAATTACCGCACTCGCTAGTTAGCAGCAGTCCGAACCAGAAGTAGTTTTAGAAATCGACGTCCCATCGAACACAAATTAAATGTAACCTAACTTAACTCCGATCGCTTACCTAATTTATCTTCTCATTCTTTAATAAGGAATGAATTAAGCCTTTTTTAGCACGTCGAAGTATGCGACTCTGGGTTAGGGTGTTGCTAACTATTTTTGATTATCGCTTTTTGCACAAGAGCGCTTTTCACTTATTACTCGCCCACTCGGTAGGTCACAACGCCTATCAGAAGAAGTGGGCTGTGATTCGCTGATGCGCCAATAATACCCCTTTCTTATTGGCAAAAAAAATCGAGGTAGATACTCAATAAAATAACCTTGAATGAAACTCTGCAGCGTTCAATCAGCACGAGTCTCTTCTCCTGGTGCAGTCACGTGGCAGGCTCATAAGAACCTTACATATGCTACTTGAGCTTCCCTCGGGTTTTTTAAAATGGGATTGGATGACAAAGGAGTGTGGAACGATGGTTATCGAGGGTGCGTTTAAAGTCTAGGTGGATTTTGTTTGATGTAAACAACCAGTGCAATCTTCTCAGGTAGTTTACCTAAAATCTGTATTGAATGCTTGTGTCGAATGTGCTCGCAAGACGAAAGAAACGGCAACTTAAAGGGGGATTGCCACCAAATGCCAAGCTGCCACCAAATGGCAAGCTGCAGCTTCATTCTCTAGCCATTTGCCACTAGTTCTGTCTAGCTCTTACTTTCAACAGGCGAAGGAACACACACACACATAAGCACCAACTTTACATTCAATCTATATAATAATCCTGGAGGCTGGCTAAAAGGAAGGTTAAAAGGAAAACCACTTCTCCCTTTCTCGCGCCCGCATTGAAAATGCACTCTCCCACTCTACCTGCATGTAAACAGGAGGCAGGCATGAGTGGTCGATCAACTCAATAAAGGTTCAATCTGACAAGTCGTCGGGCCGAACAATCACTTCTCCCCTCCTCGCGCCTGCATTGTAAATGCGCTCTCCCATTCTACCTGCATGCAAACAGGAGGCAGGCATAAGTGGTCGATCAATATGACGAGTCGTCGGAAAGAGTGCCGGAAAAATGTCCCGGGAAAATGTCCCGGGAAATGTGTCTATAAACTTAATTCATGACCGGCCCCGTGAATAGCACGTGGCTAGCTTTTGTGTAAAAGGAAATTTCTTTGCACATTCCTTCGCTTTTTAAAATCTAGTGTGCATAGACCTAAATATCAGGGCTGGCATGTTTTTGCCACCATTTAACCATGGTTTTTACCGTCCCGACAAAAAAAAACTGTGTTTGCCGTGTTTTTCCCCCTTTGGCCAAAAATAGGGCAAAAATTTACTTGAAGTCAAACAAAAAAAAAATGTGCCCTACAATAGTCAATCAAATACTGGCAAATTATAAAAGCACCCCTTTAAAACGTCACATCGTTTACTTTGAAAATTCATAATAACTTCTTATTTGCCTTTCATATACGCTTATTTTAATTCATATTATCTTCTTATTTGCCTTTCATACGCCGCTTATTTTCATAGTAAAAGATATTCTTCTAACAATAGTTATGCAAATGAATGCAACTGACTGTCGAAAATTTGTAAAGATATTGTGAGAAGAATGTCTTTTACTGTGAAAACAGGGGTATTAAAGGGCAATTACGTCCATTTTGACATGCATGTTTGTCTTTTGGATCACTTACACAATAACTAAACACAAGAATTGCGGTAAGAATACGTTACTTACGTCCGATATAACGATTTAATTACTGCATCACCAAAACACGACACGGAGATCGCCATTGTTTTGCTGGAACGCTCGGAAAATAATGCCGACGGATGTCACTTTTCGATTTCGACTCGCAGCCGATTGAGATAGCTGTATTGACTGTGAGGAGCTCAAGCGGCAGTGTAGTGGCCAGCTAAGGCCGTCAGACGCTTGAGCTCCTCACAGTCAATACAGCTATCTCAATCGGCTGCGAGTCGAAATCGAAGAGATCCGTCTGTCTTCATTAATTTCCACGCGTTCCAGCAAAACAATGGCGACCTCCGTGTCGTGTTTTGATGATGCAGTAATTAAATTGTAATATCGGACGTAAGTAACGTATTCTTACCGCAATTCTTGTGTTTAGTTACTGTGTAAGTGATCCAAAAGTCAAACATGCATGTCAAAATGGATGTAATTGCCCTTTAAGCGGCTTGCTAGTTTTTGACGGTGATAACCCGAAAAAGCCTATAAAAACCATCTTTGGCCATAGCTCCGGCAAAAAACCTAACCTTGATAAATATAGGTAGACTGCGCTAGATGCTGCAATTAGTCATTCTGTGAATAGGCCCCTTTAAGCAGCGTCGAATTGGACTTGTTTTTTGTAGGCGCCACACAACTAGCACGTAAGAACTACTTTTTTGTACTTTATGTCTCGAAGGATTTACATGTGTCGAACGCACAATTACTATTGGAAAGTGCTCCGAAGTTTTACAATGCGTAGGCTACATAAATTGTGCAACTGCGTTATTGCTACGTTATTTGGGTCCCTGAAAATTCAACTAAATCAAGGCCATTCTTAAATCACACGAAATTTCACGTTGAGTTTCCTGCAACCACCAAATAACCAACTGTGCAGACCCGGACTTGGTCTATTTGTGGGATCCCGGACTATTGCACTGTGACCGAGGTTGTTGGTACTAATGACCTAGCTGTCGACGCGCCATTAAGCCTCATCCCCCCCCCCTCTATTTGTGTTCTCAGAGGCTGAATGCGTACAGCCTCTCAGAACACAAATAGTGGAGGTGTGGATTGAGGCTTAATGGCGCGTACATGAAACTAAACAACTACATGCCCCCGAAAAACAGTCCCAAGTAAAACCCATAGTTTTTCATAAATATGAAATTCTGTGGAATTTACTGGGAATTATTTTGTGGGGCAGAAAAATGGACGCTGTAAGTTGGCTTCCCTTTGCCTCAGGTTGTAACTTCTCATTGTTTTAAAGGGTGGGAAATCCTACATTAGGGCTTAGGCCTTAGGGCTTCGGGCAGATAATCAGGAGTGGTTAACGCTCGTTAAACCCTTTGAAACCCTTTTTTGAAATCCTACATTGTTTAGTAACACTTTCTTCAGCATAGGTAATACTTTTCTTCAATTCGGTAAGCTGCCAAACGTGCAGCCGTTTAAATTACACTTAAATTTCCTTAGTTCAAAAGACAATGCTCTTTTCGAAGTTTATTTTCAGTTTTTTTTTAATTTATTTATTTTTATTTTTTTAATTTTGTATTCTTCCCACAACTTTGCTGGAGGAAATGGAATCGAAGTCACAACGAAAATTTGCTGCCAGCAACGAAGAAAAAAAAAGGTTGAGGATTTCAACGAATTCCTCGAAAAAAAAGAAAAAGCAATCCCCCAACTTTTGTTTTTGTCATTTTGGCAAACATGCTACTCGACTTACGATCCAAAAAAAGTACACCAGTAACTGACTGTTGACAAAGTCGTCCACATCGTCTGGTGCCTCCGGCTTCTTTTACTATAAGAGTCAACTCTTTTCGCAATGGATTCTAGGTATTCTTAAAGTCGTTACTTTTTCATCCTTCTAGAAAAAAAACTCTAGAAAAAAAATTTTATAATTTTTTTTCTTTTTTTTTTTTTTTTTTTTTGTAAAGAAGTTTGAAAAGGGGAGGGGAGCGACGTTTCAATTAGAGCTCAGCAGCACGGAATTTAAAGGACCTCAATCACTTGAGTGGTAAAACATTTATCCACCCAAAACCAAAACTGGTATAAGAGAAGCCGCCAAGTTTCCGAAAAAAGGCTGGCCTTTGAAAGTAGTGATATCATTCAACCAGGGAAAGGCCGCCAAGGTTAATCCTATTAGCCAAGTTAATTGCACCGAATAATAGTTCGAAAGTTAACTGAAAATGAGAAGATTGCTATGGCGATAAAGGCGTTATGTCAGCGATCTGGGGACAGATTGGGTTGCCAGTTCGAGTCGGGGTTAAGGCACTCTCGCGATACGGAAGTGCATAAAGGTGGCTTACATTGTACTACACTGTTTCTAGTGTATGAATTTTGCTGTGTGGCTTGTTTTTCTCTTTCCTTTATAAAATTTACAGCGATTTATGTATCTATATATTTAATTCTCTGAAATGAAGCGGTAATATGGGAGGAATGATGCGGGTTTGGTTTCGGAGTGGCTACCGCCATATAACGGCGTTGTTGGTTGTTTGTTACAGCTTGTGATAGCTATGTGTGTTCGAGTAAAGGCCTCTCCAGACAGAAGAAAATTTCGTGCGAAGCAATGCGTGACTGCGTACCTACAAGGTCAAAATTGCTGCAATCGTATCGTTGATGTTGCATTAAGGACCAATATTGAAGTCTTTTTACACCATACTGCGACTCCGTGCAACCGCGAGCAGCCAGTCTGGTTAGGGCTTAAAGGCCTTTCTAGACAGAAGAAAATTTCGTTCGAAGCAATGCGCGACTACGTGCCTACAAGGTCAAAATTGCTGCAATCGTTTGGTTGGTGTTGCGTTAAGGACCTATATTGAAGCCTTTTTTACACCATATTGCGACTCCGTGCAGCCGTGAGCAGCCAGTCTGGTTAGGGCTTTAGTCTTCGCGTGGGGCTGAATGGGAGTATGTGTTCGGGCTGAGATAGCTGTGTTTCAGTTTGTTTCAGTCTGTGGTAGCTCGCTCGCTGATCCTCTGCGTAAGCACAGTTTAACTTTAATTTTTGGCGAAACGGGAGTTCACCTTAAAAAGTACTAATAGTACTAATAGTACTTTTTAAGGTGAACTCCCGTTTCGCCCAAAATAAAAGCAGATTAACAGTTTTGCCCTCAGGGGTCAGTCCCGTTTCGCCAAATCCCGTTTCGCCAAAACGAATTTGACAAAATTTTACGTACACGAAATTTAATACCTTATTTCTACGTAATAGGGCTTTAAAAGGCAGACATTTAACAGATACAAGCAGTGGTAGAATAAGCCCAGTTGATTTATTTGTGTTTTGAAAACTGGCAATACAGACGGAAAAACGTGCGCTTTAAATATAATTGTTTAGAATGCTTGGGCGTCACTACGACACTGCCAAGGTTCTGTTTTAAGAATAGTTAGTTATACACGTGGTGGTTAACCTTTCCCAAACGGGAATTCCCTTTTTGCAAAAACCCGTTTATCAGAATCAAACTATTCTTCAAAGATTTAACATTGCAGAAGTTAAAGAGGCATGCCTAATTGTTAGTAATATTTGATTAGTTGTGGTTTCCGATGTTATGTGTTTAGCCGCGGCGAGCGCGGTAGCGCGAGCGAGGCACGTAATTTGAAACAAGTTATTTTGCGAAATGGGATTCTGCAAAACGGGTGTTTGTCTATAAATGTCTGACCTTTATCTCGTTATAAATGTTCGTGTTTAAATGTTTTAAATGTTTCGTGTGCCTAAAATTTCGTGAACGATATTTGGCGAAACGGGACGTAACCCTTTTGAATCCTTAAATAAAGGATTCACTAATGAGTAATCTTTATGCCAGTTGGAGAGTGCTGGGCATAAAGATTTTCGTTCATGACCTGGGGGACGAAATAAGTTGCCAGTTCAATTCCAGTTAAGCCACTCCAAAGCGACGTAAGTGCGTGAAGGTGGCTTACTGTTACATTACTTCTAGTGTATGACTTTCGCGTTTTGGCTTGTTTTCCTATTTCCTTTATATAATTTCCGGCGATTTGTGCATACGTATATACGTATGTTTGTCTATTTGAGGAGACTCGAGGGATCGGGCTTAAACGGAAGCAAGCTTCAATAATGCTGGCTAATCAGCTGTACCCTCGAACAATCACCAAGAGGACGAGCGGTTTCTTTCTTGGGGGGGGGGGGGGGGCGGGGGAGGTGTGTCAGGTGTTGGCCCTTATGGGAGGGAATGGGGGTGAGGGCGGTGTGGCCCTTCTACTAAGAGGGGTTCACTCTGGCTTGACCCCCGGGGTATCCTTGACCTTGGACGGGGTTTACAGGGCCGTGTTTGTTGTTGTGTGGGCTCTTTTGTTAGGATTAAGTTAGGTTAAGTTACTTATAAGTTAGATGGAATGTATGGTTTCGGACCTTTAAAGTCCCTGTAATAAAGTATCTGAGAAAAAGGGTTAGTGAGTGGTCGACAGTGAGAACGGATATGCGTTCTAACAATTAGAAACAAACACAATATTGCTTCAATATGCCGACTATTAGAGTCGAATTGAAACGTTTCAAAGTTGGCTGTGTAACAATCACTGCATGCATGATTGTTGCGGCGGGCTTTTCGCGCTTGGTGTCAAAACGGAGAAACAGGAAATTCAGCCACACTTCGTTGCCCTCCGCCGAAAAAGAACAGGGGGACAGAAGGGGAGAAGAAATGGGGGGAATGGGGAATGGGGGGAGTTGGGGGTGGGGGGGGGGGGGTTAATGGGCTTGAAGTGGGGACGTTTAGCCCACAGTTATCATTTCATGCTACCCAGTAAAGAATTTTGCTCACGCATGCGGGAATAAGCTGGACCGGCATTTGTTACGCCGGGCAACGACTAGTATTTTTTAATCTTTAATAACTAGTTCAATGAGTCATTTTTATGAGTGGGATGACGAGTAGGCATATCGTTAAACGCATTATGTGAGTGACCTGGGGACGAATTGGGTTGCCAGTTGGAATCCGAGTCATGCCACTCCGACGAAACGTAAGTGCATAAAGCTTGCTTACTGCACTACGTTATTCCTATAGTGTACGTTTTTCGCTCTTTGGCTTGTTTTCCTACACCACCAGTTTTTGAGCCCCGACCGTTTGACCCTGTGTGGGACTTAGCCATTTTTCCCTTTCCTTCAAATAGAATTTGGAACCATTTTGCGGAAGCGCCGAAAAATAATTTGGCCTGTGTCCCCGCTCTGGTTTAAAATTCATTGCAGGTCGATACGGCGCTTGTTTCTTCACCTGCTGTCGGCTTGTTGACTTTGGAGCGTATTGGCCGAAAGGTGTGTTTTTCCTACATGTAGTTGCCTTGGCAACGAGAAGTCCCAGCGTCTTTGTCTATGCCTACCTGTTCTACAATTGTAAAGACGGTAGAAAAACACCAGGTGAGCATTTGGCAGCAGCCAGCAGTGAAAGACGGGAGAAAAAAAAAACCTGGAAAAGCGGAAGGCAAAAAAGAAAAAGAATAAAATGGTGTGAGCTCTTGTCTAAAATACACAAAAGAAACTACACCACGGATTTAAGATTAAAAAAAAAAAAGATTCGAAATTCGTTCTTTGAACACTTCACTTGCTTACTTTACACAGCCGACTGCCGGCTGGAAAGCCGACTCCCGGCATATGATTTCGCTCGGTCAAAACATGGACTCCGATTCCGCCCAGTGTTTTTTTTTTCCTCTCCGGTTTTCAACAGAATTTTAACTTCTCATCCATAAAGAAAGGGTACCCGTCCTATTTCACGCTCACTGTTTGACGTATGTGAGTGTCGGTATTGACATTTACGTTGAATTTAATCCGTCGAAATTGTTTTGAAGAGCAGAAGAAACCTCCCAAGGCAGCAAATATTGCGCCGCGCACAGACTGTTTTCCCCCGAGAAAAAAGTGTGTAAATGCGAATTTGATGAATTGACTGCAGTACGAATTGCCCCAAACCTGCCAACGGAACTGTGGGGAGAGTGTTAACCGAACTACTTTTCAGCTGCACTATTTCTTTCCTGAATAAACTCACAAGGCTGGATTTTTTTTTTACGACAGTTTCAGACGTACGTTTGAAGTCGTGAGGTGGTTGTGGGCACATACACTTGTCGTTGGAATTGGCATTTTTCGGTGGAGTTCCCCAAGGGTTTGGTTTTGGAGTTTTTTGGTTTGTTTGTCCTTAAATGTCGCATTTGCTGCCATATTCAAAGGGTTCAAAAGGTTTTAGCGAGCGTTAACCGCACCCGGTCATCTGCCCGACGAAGCCCTAAGGCCCTATGTCTGCAGCACCCGGAATGGATTTTCTAACAATGTTATCCTCTGAAAACAATGTAAGGGGTGCCAAACAATGATAGCCCCGCCCCCCCCCCCCCCGAGGAAATTAGTCAAAATAGGAATAAAATGAAATAACCGATAGGTAGCCCCAACCCCAACAATTTTTTACATTCCGACAGGTGGAGTTAGTGTGCCAGCTTTCTTTTCCTTCCCTCCTAAAGCCTAGATTAAAACGAACGAGCCCAAAATATGGTTGTGAGCCATTTTAAAACGTCAATAGAAACCTCAATTCGACAGAAGAGTTATTTTGAATTTTTGTTTTGTTTTTCCCACATGTACCCAGCACAGCTGAGGCTTTGTCTATGCCATGTAAGTCACAAAATTAAAACAAAACAACGTTTAAAGTAGACAATCAGCAGATTTTCTTGATTTTTAATAACCGACATAAGCCTGTGTGCGATTCTAAAAGGTGAATCGAACCTCGAATTTTGTCAATACAGCATTCCAGTATTTTTATATTTTTTTTCATATATGTTAAGAATCTGTTTCCGATGTGTGACCCTCGATTTGAGGCTTGTGTGAAAGGAAAAAAAACTGTGGAAAGTAGGGCTAGGCAAGAGTTTTGGTCACTTGATCAATGGCGTAAGTTGAAACTGAGTGGTTCTCACAAAAACTTGAAACGAATCTCGAAATTAGCAGTGAGAATTACGAGCACAATTTCGACAAATGGTACGCGAATTGGAGTAACAGGAACTGTCGTGTGCTCCTTGATAACTAAATAAAAGAAGTTACTGTGAATATTTGAAAAAAAAATCCCATGCATTTACCGTGGTTCGAATACATTTCTCCACCAGGTAGAGGATTTGTTGAGAGAAGCCCTGTATAAGATAAGCTGCTCATGCATTATATTGTGAGTTTAAAGTCACAAGGTCAATATTCAGTATGCACGCCATTAAAGTCACGAACAGACTGAAGACAGGAGGGTAGGGCTCGTCCACACGCACATTTTAAGCCTAACCACAAGTCCATGCGTACCCTGTGAGCGGAGCTATTGAAAAAAAAAAACCCGCGACAGCCCCCTGGAAGATGCTGCACGGCAGCGCACTCCACATCTGCGTTGAACTCCATTTCCCGAAGTCGCAGCATCAAGTGGTCCTCCATCTTAGTGCGACTAAATCGAGTTAGCTAGAGGTTCAGAAAGCATCCTTTTTTTCAACATTGTTCTACAAGATTGATCCAAAAATTTCACACACATTCAGAAAATGGAGTTCAACACGGAGCTTTTTGACTCAGTTTTTGTCTTCCTACCCTGCTGTCTTCAATCTGTTCGTGACGCCAATGGAGTGAGCACTGAAGATTGAGCTTGTGAATGTAAACCCCCAACAAAACGGGCTACCCATTGGTACTTTTATTTTTTTCCTAAAATGCTTAGATTACTCTGGGAAGGAAACAGTGTCTTCGGAATGTTAAGTTCCACGGACCTTCGTTATTATTTGGTCGCTAATGATAAACCAGATTGCTCCAAGTGGTTTAAAGTTTGCAGTGAATCTCTTCAATTTAGCATTTGTAGGAACGGCTATCAGGTGCTATCTCTTTGGCACAGATAACTCAGGTTTTTCGAACCAAAGCTCAGAAAAGTTGTAATGTTCAGAAAAAGTTCTGGCATTGGTGTTCAGTTTGGTTTATTGACGAAAAATTCAAAGCACTACGTAATGAATGGCCAAAAACTATAGCTTTTACGACATACGTTGGAAGATCCTTGAAAAGGCTGGAAAGATGGAAAATTATCGTCCAGCCCTGGAAAAGTGGACCGTGACCTTGAAAAAGCTGGAATTTTCATATTAGACAACTGCTTCCAGGATTTGCAGTTTGTAAATAAATCAAATTTTATTGGAGGTACTTGCTGAAAATTATTTAACGCATTCCACAAAACAGTTTCGTTTTGACACCCATTTATAAACATCTGCGAATAGGCCATCGTGTCTGTTAGCTAGTTTTGATAATGCTAACTCTCGTGCTGAACTTAGTCGTGATCTTTCTGATGGCCATAATTGGTTAATGGCTAATGGAATGGAAGCCTATATGTGGATTTAAGTGCCAACATATCATTGTTGGATCACGGCAACTTTTTCAAAAATATCGTATTTACGATCTCAATACTTTACAATACTATTTCTGTTAATAAATAAATAAATAAATAAATAAATAAATATACTATTTCTGTAAGAGGCTAACATGCTCCTTCAGCAGCTATGGGAACTATTCTGGCCAATTCTGGACAATCTTTCGGCCCCCTACGACGATCGGCGGTTTCCCGGATCGAATCCCCGGGTTTGCACCTCCCTTTACCAGATATTTCTTCTTCTAAAAACTCTGGTAATGTTCAAAATTGAGCCGGTTCAGCCATACAAGCATTAAGTTGCTTCGGCTGACATAAGGCTCAAAGAAATTAATTAAAAAAAAAAAACTACACTTATAACTTGCAGTTCTACTAGAAACCTCGGTGTCATCTTCGATCAATACCGAACTTGGGAGCCGCATATTCACACACAATGTCGTGCTACCATGCAAAGGATCAGATTTCTTTCCAAGTTTAAATATTTTCTGAGCATTAGGACCAAAATTTAACTCGCTTCCACTTTAGTTATTCCATTGTTGGATTACTGCGATTCAGTTTATTTTAATCATATCAAAAACCAATTGTGTATTAGACTAACTCTACTACCGTGCAGATGTGTAATAAAGTGGCACGTCAACAAAAAATCGGTTTTCAACACTTTGCTACTACCTATTGCCTAGAGGCCAAACCAATCTCGACTTAGTCACCTTTTTATAGGTTTTTGGTTTGGTTTTAATTTTGTTGTAATTTGGTTTTTTTCGTTAGTTTTGGTGTGCTGATATCACTCCTTTGAAGGGCCGAACAACTCTCAACTTGCTGGTCTGTACACCAGTTTTAGGCTTTGTTTATTTTGCTTTGTTTTAAGAGTTGGTTTATTTTTCGTGAATTGGACGTGAATTAAATTGCTTTGGCAACGTTGTTTAGATTTATCGTGCTACACTAGTGTGTGTCTAGGCACGCACGTCAGTATACACGCTGTTATTGTCCGAATTTTGGCCGTCCAATGTAGGACGATTCCGAGTCAATGCTAACAATGGTTATAACAATATTTTCGTACTTACGCGCCATCCCACTCCATCCCCGTTATACCCCTAGGCTCCAAAACATAAAAGGTACGCAGTTCGTATCGTACTGCAGCCATTCGTTCAATTTCATAACTGGAAGCTTTCCCGTTATCTCGGTATCGATGAATAATCACCCTATGGAAAGTAACATGGGGATGATTGGACTAGAATTAGCTATCGAGCTAGTTAGATTTGCAACGTTATTGAGGGTCAAATTTTGCATTGAAAGCAGCTTAGCTGGTATTCTTACACGAGTTAATTTTTGTCAGGTGGGTCATTGCTTTTGATTTCAACACAATTTAAGCTTTTGTATCGCATTATTATTTTTATCTAAGTACCTGAAATGTGACCAACTCTTCTTCAGGATATTAGACATTGACGCTATGGCGTCGCGCTACAATGGTTTACAACCTCGACAATTGAATTGATGTGATGTTCGGTGTGATGATTGTTGCTTAACTTGGCGCGACACGCTAGCGTGTGTCTAGATTATCTGTTGGCTCGACCGCTGCTAATAAATTTACGACACATAAATTCGGCAGCACAAGCTCAAATGAGACACAGTATAAATCTCAAGGCAGGTAGTGGAATCACCTGCAAAACTCCGTCGGTTTATTTATAAAATTTTCGGAGATTTCGCTCCCCTCCTAAGGCTGAATTGCGTCCTGGTGTTTTGATTACTTTAGCCAAGGCTTAATGCTGCATTTGGTAAATGTTGGGTGATGAGTTTATCATTTCGCCGCGTATACGTATAATTGAAACCTTCCCTGAACATTTTTCGACCAATCTTGGCCATGCAGGTGGTAGATAGGTATGGAATGTAAATTTATACCAAAAATTATGCAATTATGCAATTATACCAAAAATTATGCAAATCAGGGACCTCTCTGTGGATATACACAGAGAAATGTTCTCAAACTGATTATAAGAGGGGAGCAAACAAAAACAAACGAAATAGATTTTTTTTTTTTAATATTTCTTTAGTTGTAACTTCTTAACATCTGTTTGACTGAAAACAAAACCAGTTACAAAAACTACTTCAAAAAATTGTCTTCAAAAATTATTCATTCATATTTAGCATTAAGTCGTCTTGCTATCCAAAATCATCATTTATATTCTGTTACGTTCGTTAGCATCAGGTGGAATGTACAGTGCAGGGGATATAGAATTCGTGATTTTGAACTGCTGCTATACTGTAATTTCTAATTGCATTATAAACGAATGTAATCGGATTCAGATGAAAGGTGCAGATGGGCTAGTGCGTCAAGAGTAATTAAAATGCTGTCATATAATTTTGTGTCAGCTTGCACCTGTTAGGCTATACTGCATCGCTACACTCTCCGCTTGTCTTCATTCCGAGTTTTGACTGCAAACTACTGCTAGGGTAGTTCTAAGTTATAATTAAGATAAATAGATGTTATCTTAAGTAGAACTACCACGACAGCAGTTTAAGTCAGGAATTGCATTCAAGGAAAAGGACGTAATAGAACGTTACCCTTTAGGGTTAAAAGGGTTGCTTTTAATGCCAAGTGTGAATAGTTCTTGAATGAAACTTTTGTTTGTGTCCAGTTTGTTTTCAGTCCTATCAACGGGTTGATACCAAAAGGTTGATACCACCAAAACCGGAATCGGAATCGAATAGGAAAAGGAAGGAAAAGTGCATAAATGCGCATGCGCAGATGCTTTCCGATAACTTTTCCGTTCCGAAATGCACCCGACTGCTTGTCAGCTTTTCCGATTCGTTCCGTTTCGAAGTGCATATCGGTTAGCCAATGGCCTCGCGCCCTACAAGGCACGTGACACCAAGGACACACAACCCGCTCGCTTCAAAAGAAGTATGGTGGTGACCGGCGCTTTGAAACTTGATTGAAGAAGTGCGCTAATAGCGCGTTGATTTCTATTTTAAAAGAGCAAACTACCGCGATGATCATTAAAACACACATTCGTGGCCGTTATACTACGCAGTAGGTCTGTCAGGGAACCTTTAAAACAGCGTTTAAATCATGGAAAATTTGGCCTTCTGCATGCGACACAAGGATTACGAACGACAGCATGATATGAAGGAAGAGTGATCTTACGTGACCCACCGTTTTTATTTCACATTAGAAAACAAGCACGATCGCTTTTAGCTTTCTTTCTCTATCTTTGTGTACAAAGATTATCTATATATTAGCTGCAGCCTACGCAAGCAGGGTGAGGAGGGAAACGGGGAAAGAGGAGAGGGCTCGTCGGTCGGCCAGTCGGGGAGTGGTTAAGCTCTAATTACCTTGGGCCGGTCGGCCAGTGCCCATTGGCTGACAGTTTAAGTCTTTCGACCTCGGTGGGAATTGTTGTACTTTTTGTTCCGTTTTCTGTTTTCGTTTTCCGTTCCGATTTTGGTGGAAATCAACCTTTACGTTGAAATATGTTTAAAACACAACCCCACGTTTCGAGCTGACTCCAGCTCATTATCACTGGCATAAAAACACAACACACTTAGAATTGCACAACATACAGCCGAATGCAGGCAAAACAGCTGAAGTCAAAAAAAAAAAACAATTAAACAATGTTAAAATAAAGACTTTAAAAATTTGTTTTAATTATAATTTTTTTAAATAAAAAGAAAATTACATTTTTTACAATGTTAACAAAGAGTAAGAAAAGAAGGAGGTCAGCACAAAGAGGTCTCTCTTCTTCCTCTGTTTTTTTAATTTTTCAATTCTCCTTTTGAAAATTGTTCGAATTGTTGTATTCGGCTGTCTGTTACGCGATTTTAACTGTGTTTTTATTCCCTTGATGATGTGCTGGAGTCAGCTCGAAACATCGGGTATCGTTGACATTGTGGACTTTGGGCGTCTCTTTTTAACATTGCTTAATCTATAGAGCAGCGTCAAGTGACGTCATATTGGCTACGAGACACCATTTGGAGGTAATAGCTACAAGGTGCACTAGATTAAAATGTAACGGAAAACAACGGCACTTCTAGTCAAGACAGTGCTTTGAGAGCGGTTTTCTTAGGCTTAAAAGAACGTTGTTTTCTCCAACAACAAAAATCGCGCGTTATAGGCTTAAGAAATCCAGTCTAATAGAATTGGCTACAACAAGTCGATCTTCCTTTCTCCCTCCAGTGCTCTTTGCAGCTAACCCAGTTACTGACTCCACCATAGAGTTATACACAATAATACTACGTTGTGTCACTGCCCTATCGACTCCTTAGCTGTGAAAAGTCAAAAGAATATTGGTAGCCATTTTTTCCGCATCTTAGAATTACATATTTATTTATTTTCGTTACCTTCTCATAATATACTTTGTATAGGTTGTAAGCCACATGGGCGAAAAAGCAAATCGTTTTCATCATTATGAACCTTATAGGCTGCGTACCAAGGACACGAAAAGTATTTTGTACGTTCTAGATTTTACAGAAAAGAAAGCCATATATATTTTTTATTTTTTTATTTTTAGTTGTGGATGAAGTTTGTGGACGAGATATAAAATCACCAATGTGTTTTAATAGGTTTGTAGTGTTTCGACCATTCTTGGAAATTACGCAAAGAATTGAACGTTGGTTTTAGGGGTTAGCTTTGGGAATGGCTTGGTTTGGTTACTGTTTTGTTTTGTTTGGTTTGGTTCCGCAGATATTTGGTTTAGGTGATTTGGGAATGGGTTTGTTCGATTCGGGCGGGGTTAATTCTGCTTTGCGCATGTTTCCATTTAGTTTGGTTAGGTATCGTTTGATTTGTTTTGGGCATGGCCTTGATTTGGTGTGGGATTATCTTTGGCTTGGCTGGGGCGACTTCATTCAGTTTAGTTCGGGCATGGCTAATTTGGTTTGGGCATAGCTTGATTTGGTTTGAGAATATCTTGGTTTTGAATTGGCACGGGTAGGTTTGGTTTGGTTTGACCTGCTGCAGTTGTTAAGTATTAACTGAACGAAAACGTCTTTGCCGTTGGAAAAAAAAAACCATTAGAGCTCATATCCTTGTGGAACTCATAGTGAAAACACACTAACAAAAAAGATCACTTGAACTATTATTTGAACTTCAATTACAGAGAATGAGAATTGTTTTTGTTCCTTAGTAGTATCAGAAAGTGAAACGGGTTTTGCTATACATTCACTTTAACGTATGTAAATGTTACAAAAGCTATTTCACGCAGGATGCTCGAAAATAGTTTTGAGAGTATGTCCTTAACGTTAGACGTTAGCACTCCGTTTTCTTTCCTTTTTTACGAGATTGGGGCGGCGAGTCGCTCTTTTCTTGACGCTAATAGCTTCGACGGGGATGACGTTGCTCCATCTTTTTCTATTATTTCTGTTGGGCGTGCAGTTCGGGGGTGTTGGCGGGTGTGAGTGTGCTTTTTTCGGCCGGTGGAAAGGCAATTTCCCGAGTTGTTACGTTTATCATTAAATATCAGTTGTTGGGTGTGGGAGTGAGTCAAAAGGACGGCGGCGGCGGGGGGCGGCGGGGCCTGGCTGGCAGCGTGATTTGCAACGGGTGCCAATTCCGAAAATGTGCCAGCCGCATAGATTTTTGCTTTTCACTTTTCACGCTTAGGTAAATAAATGAGCTTTTCCTGTATTTTTCTTATCCGATTGTTCCTGAGACGTTTAACGAAATAAGTAGTTCCGTTTTTCTCGCCTTTTCTTTGCGGAATGGTTTATGTGGGTGGAAGTGGGTGTGCGGGTGAGGGTGTGGATGTGGGTGTGTGTGTGTGGTTGGGCGGTGAAGAATTACATTCTGAAGGGCTTTTGTCGCTTAAAATTCCGGCCACACCCGATGGTGTTTAGAAGCTATGATACGTTCTTTCAACGTTTATGTTTTTTTTTCTTTAATGCCGGTAATTCGAATTGCGAACTTTGCGTTATCTTTCATTCGTCATGGCGGCGTTGAATTTGCTGACGAGCAGAATTTGAAAGCTGCTTTCGAAAAAGTCAAATCGATACAATTTAAAATTGTAATGACAGTATTCCTTCGTGCAGCGAGTGGGTGTGTGTGTGGGTGCGGGTGTGTTTGTGTGTGCATATCCTTTCGGCTGGCCTTGTATAGGGGGAGGTGGGTTATTTTGAGAAATCTTTTTCAACCAGTGTATTTTCTAGAAATATTCGACTAGGTTTTTGAAAGCTTTGAAAGTACTTAAAAAATAGCGATAATGGGATCGATGGAACTCATCGGGCCACCAAAAAATGATTTATTTGCTTTCGTTGAGTAAATATGACACATACCTATTTATGAAAAGTGTATTGTTGGGATCCTGTTAAGTGGCTTGCTAAATTTCAAGGAATTTTGCCCCTTGAAAATCCGCATCTAAAACTGATGTAAAAGACGGCTTAAAGTTGAGTAAAGGTGAACCAAACAAGCGTCTGCAGCGACCACGTAGTCACAACCGGGCTTCTGTACACTTCCGCCACTTTCCAAACTGTAGAGGCGTACACCTCTTTCACGCACTGCATCAGCGCCCTATATTAAATAATCTAAAACTAGTAACTATCACAATTGCACGTTAAAAATATGTTAGTGTTAGTGCCTAGTTTTAGATTTCAGGCGTAATTGTTAACTTTTATGCTTCATATTTACCAGCCGTCTTAATTTCGTAAGTAGCAGCTAACGGAGAATTGGGTTGAAGAGTAGGCCTATTCATTGATGCAACACGGTGTGGAGACTTGACTGATTTTCAGCTTTTAAGCCTAATTTTTAAGCCTTTTTTTTTTACCTGCCGTTTTACTTTCGTAAGTATATAGTAGCCTAGCTGATGGAGAATTTGGTTCGAGATTAGGCCTATTCATCCATGCAATGCGATGTCAAGACTTTTAAATAAAGCTAATGTGCGTCGTCGGTAAGAATGTTTTTACGGTTGCGTGTCTTCCTGCAGTGGCTAAATGTGGCGATCAGATATTATTGTTTTATTGCGTTACGTCGCGAAAGCAGCCGTATTTTTTAATTTTTTTATTTTTGGTAAGTGAGTCTAATGGTGAAAACTGTTTGTCTCTATCTGGTACCGTTCCTGAGTTGAAAAAGTCGACGGACAGAATCGGGACGGACGGACAAAGTCGATGGAATAATCATCTTCCCAGCCGGGCTGTACGGAAGACTAAAAAAAATGAGATCTTAAGCTCTATTTTGAACTTATTTCCACTATTATCACGTGTACAACTGTACATTATATGTTAAAATTTTAGAACTAACATCATTTTGATGGAAAGACGAATTATTGTGTCTCAGTTAACTTGAAACGCTTATTAAAGGTACATTCCGCCTGCCTTATAACAGCCACGTGCAGATCGCCAAACGCGCGTGACGTTTCACCTGTGTATGTGTGTGTGTGTGCATGCACTAATTTTTAATCGTTTGCTAATAATTAAACATGAGCTCAAAAATCTAAAAGACTAATGCGGTAATAATTAAAATGATTTTTGCCGATAGATCGACCGAAGAAAAATTATACGATACTATAGCCTAAAAAATGGTAAAGTGTGATGTTAAAATAAGAAAATGCGATGTTTGCGGTTTGCGACGACTCCATTTTATTGTGTTCATGCTGTTTCGTCTACTATGCCCAAGGCTACTAGCTATCTCAGTTGACCTTTTATTACTTCGCCGAGGCTCACGAAACGATGGGATGTTATCATCGCATCGTTTCGTGAGGCTCGGCGAATTAATACAAGGTCAACTGAGATAGTAGCTGTGTTCTATCTCAGTTGGCCTTGCGCGTAGTAGACGAAACGCCATGAACACAAAAATAGTGTCGCGCAAACGGCAAAGATTTTCGCATTTTAACATCACACTTTATAATTTTTTAGGCTAGTATCTTATAATTTTTCTTCGGCGATCTATCGGCAAAAATGATTTTAATTACTACCGCATTAGTCTTTTAGATTTTTGATCTCATCTTAATTATTAGCAAACGATTAGAAATTAGTGCATGCACACACACACATATGAAACGTAATGGTTATTGTTAGCGCGGAAAGGATCATGTAATTGCAGGATACTGTTAAATTAGTTCCCAATAGTCAACAGAAAATCCCGTAGACGTCTCATTTTAAAACGGATTTTCAGCGTGGGATTGACTAACGGTAAGTAAATAGCACTTTGGGACCGTACTTGATGTGGAGATTTCGAGAAAAATGGCGTTTGGAGGAATGTACCTTTAACTACGTTGTAAAATGGAAAATGGAAACCATGCAGTCGCCCAGGTTTTGAACTCTCGGTTTTTCTAACCTAACCTAACCTGAAGTTCGATGATTTAGCTCTATTATCTGTTCGGCCACACGGACGTTTTGAGTTCGTTCAGCAACGTGATTAAGCATGAATTTGTGTTTTTCACCATCTTCTTCTGCACTATACCGTCTTGATTTTTCATTATGAAGTAGTGACTAACCCAGGCAAAACCTAACAATGATACTATAGAAACAATTTTTCACTATGTTAGTCATTACTTCATGGAAGGTAGCAGTAGCAAGGATGAATATGCTGATTAACACAAATTCCTGCTCAATCGCACTGACTCAAACAGACATTATAGCTAAATCGTTGAACTTGCTGCGCCCTTTTTTCACTCGATGCAGCATCTTGAAGGACTAATGTTTCATGCACAGGAATCCCCTCTTTAAACCTAGCCAAGCCTTGACGATGATACTGGAGTCTTTTGCAATTCAGTTTTAATTCTCAGATGGTATGGCTCGCCCGACCTTTGGGGCAGAAGATGGTCGAAGGCACTTGGGTTTTGGTTGGTTACGGAATTAATATCATTGATCGGAATTTCAAATTAATGTGCCAAAAAGGGCGCGTCCAAACCAGGGACGTCTCACCGGAATGGGGACTGGAACCGAATTAGTTATTCCAAAACCGTTGTTATACCTCCGGCAGCAGTCGCAAGGCCAAAGTACAAAGCTTACATGTGATTCAGTATAGTTTACAAATAATTTGTTATTGTTTGCAAGGGGCACAAAATCGTTCGCAATTTTCCCCAAGGTAACTAGAAGTTATGCCATGAAATAGGAGGGTCCCTTCTTGGTTCATATTGGCCAGAATGGGACCCTGAGCCCTCAGCATGATTGCCCCAGCTCCTTCTCACAATACTAACTCAGCGAGCCTTGACCTCACAGGATGCTCCTTCCCACAACACTAGCTCAGTGAGCCTTGAGCTCATAGGATTCTCCTTCCCACAACGCTAACTCAGCGAGCCATTAGCTCACAGGATGGTCCTTCCCACAATGCTAACTGAGCGAACCTTGAGCTCTCATGATGTTCCTTCCCACAACGCTAACTCAGCGAGTCATGAGCTCACAGGATGCTCCTTCCCACAACACTAACTTAGCAATCCTTGAGTTCACAGGATGCTCCTTCCCACAAAACTAACTCAGCGAACCTTGAGCTCATAGGATTCTCCTTCCCACAACGCTAACTCAGCGAGCCATTAGCTCACAGGATGTTCCTTCCCACAACACTAACTCAGCAAGCCTTGAGTTCACAGGATGCTCCTTCCCACAATGCTAACTGAGCGAACCTTGAGCTCTCATGATGTTCCTTCCCACAATGCTAACTCAGCGAGTCATGAGCTCACAGGATGCTCCTTCCCACAACACTAACTTAGCAATCCTTGAGTTCACAGGATGCTCCTTCCCACAAAACTAACTCAGCGAACCTTGAGCTCTCATGATATTCCTTCCCACAACGCTACCTGAGCGAGCCTTGAGGTCACAGGATCCTTCACTGCGATCTGCCTCCTCCAGAAGAAGATTGTCGTTTAATGTCAACAATACTTGTATTCTATACGCTATGGAAAGCAACAATGTAAATCCATGTATTACCATGGAAACCGAATGTAAGGCTCATGCCCTGTCTTCGGTTGTTTATCCTTCCAATTATTCACCGTTATTCCCGACTGACCAGCAACCGGCGTAAGACCTACAATGTACATTATGTCTCAGAAGTCCTGAACCAGGTAGGCCTATATGGTATAGGCGTATACAACACCCAGAGAAAAGTCCTGGGTTTGAGTCCTGGGTTTACTACGCATTAACGCCTATTGTGGAAGACATGTGCTACTCCCATTAGGTGCATATTTTGCTCATAGTTTGCAGATTAGTACACCTTAGGCCTAATGGTATAGGCGTACATCGTATAGGCCTACACTGTATAGGCCTATACCATTTAGGCCTATACCATATAGGCCTACCCGGTTCAGGACTTCTGAGACATGCTGTGCACTGTGTACAGCATCACATAATTAGCATTCTTTCCCCAACTCTTCCACGCCCAAGCTTTAGTTACATCGTGTCCTGAACTCAATTTATTCCCCAGATTTCATATACGACTATTTGTCGATTAATCCCTTATTAGGGTAGGCGAGCAATAATTTCCATCAAACATTAAATCTGGGCCAATAAAGATCGGTTAGGGAAGAATCTATTATGTCAACTATCGTTCTTTGCTAACTTCACTGCCACTTTTCGCCATCCATTTTCCATTACGTAATCCTCCTCAGTCTGCATTTTTATGATGCACTGGCCAGGTAATCTAACACGGGTCACCCATGTGTCAGGCCTGCATTCTACCACTGAACCAAGAAATATGGCTACGAATACATTTTTCGAACCGCGTTGTGATGGTTTGGTACACCCTGCCCACCGACGTTGTTTGGTGACCTCACTGGTGGCTTTCAGAGGAGGGTTGAGTGATGTCAATCTCAAGAGGATTTGTTCGATGGGATCGGTGAACTGATGACAGTAGCCTTTGGGTGGCTGTTACTTGTTGTTCTAAATGCTTTTTTAACCTTTTGTTGTTTTGAATAAACTTGGTTGGGTATTATTGGGTACCATATACTACTTCCTTGACCTGTTGCCTTTTTTGTATGGCAGTAAACACTTAATTCATTCACTGTTCACAGTGTGATGATTGTTCAAACTTCTTTAGGTGCAACGGAAAAATAATAATTTACCTATACCACCTATACCAGCGTAGATATTTAAGGATCAGTTCTGGCAGCACAGTGCATCAAATCATCGAAGGACGATTAATTATTTCTATCAAACGCATTTAGTAGCTTTCGTAACACAGTCTCCATACATTATTTATATTCTTTAATATGATTTAAGCCGATGGTTACATGCTTGGCTGAATGGGCATTTATGAAGGCTGTATACTAATTCCGAGCTGCCAAGCCGATTCTCACCAAGCCAAGCATGATCGGCAATACTCAGTATAACGAGCAATTATGCCCATTTAACCGACCCGAGCGGCACGGCTCGCGTCAAGTCTTGGCAGGCGGTCCTGGGCCGATGGACCTTGAACACGAGCTTCATTCTGGCGGTTACTCAATTCCAATCGATGCTTGGTTTCTGCCGCAGGGTTTTTAAACGGCTACCACAAAATTCAACGCAGGAAATAAATTTGCAGGTAGTTCGTACAGATGAACTATTTTTTTATCCTTTTTTTTTCATAAATTCGCTTCCATATTACGCTTGGTAACTGCAGCATTGTTTTGGTAACACCAGATTTGTTGTTTCTCGAAGCCTGCTTGGTAGTTAGCAAGTACTGGTTAATAAAAGTGCTTGAGTTTTCTGCTCGGCAGCACTGATCGCGCGGTTGTGATCAGTGTACCGGTCATTCGTTGAGCACTCGGCTCGGCAAGAAAAAAATCTGCTTGGTACAGCCTTAGATTTAAATACTTTGGAGTGAAACAAAGACAATGAAATTCACTGATTTTGGACGAAGTTTTCTTCGTTTTGTTGGTACGGCACCCCTTAAGGTTCGTTGCCGGGGCACCTGCTTCGCAATGCCCCAACTCTTGTTACGGCAGTATTATGAACTTTCAATGCGAGTTCCGTGCTGTTTTGTTTCCCCGTGTGTCAACAGCCTCATTACATTCGCAGTCGCAACTTCAAACGACGGAGTTGTTTCTCAACTTTTACCTACTCAGGCCCTGCGGAGTATACATTAATTAATCACGCCGAATTCGCTTTATGTATGTACTCTCAACGATAATGCGCAGACTTTCGTGACACCGTAATACTTGTCATCAGGTGGTGTTTTAAGTTGCCCCCCTTCCCTTACGCCTTGCTTAGCGTTCATCTTCAGCGACAGAGGACGACGCCGACAGACAGACAGACCCGAAATTGTAGGGCGTGCGTGCGTGCGTGCCATTGCTCGCAGGAATGTTAACATTTGCGATATGGTGTCTTTGCACGAATGTTTTCTTCTTTCTTTGCTTCTTTTCCGTCGCATTTGCCCGACGACTTCGGTCGCATGTGTTGAGAAGTTCTTAGTCTTTCCTTCTTTCTCTCTCTTTATACGAATGACGTCTCATTTTCCACAGCTGCACCGGTCGTTACAAGACTGTAGAGAGTGTGTGTGGGGCGGCTAGGGGGAGGGTGGGGGCCCTTACTTCTGCAATAGTAAGTAAGTTGATGATCTTGGCTCTGTGTTGTCATGCTATCTTGCCGACAATCTGCATGTCTCGTCCATGCTAAGACCGTAAACTGTAATAGTGTCACCAAGGAGTTTGGAAGACGTGGAGAAAGGAAAGGCGGTGTACAAGGAGCAGAGTTGGGGTGCTAAGGGAATACTGGGCTCGTGGATGGAGCGGGGGGTGGGGGATTGGCGGGTGGGTGGGGGCGCGGGGGGGGCACTAACGGTTAGAAGAGAAGGCGTGGTGAAGATCGCCAGTAACGGAACGGCTCGATGAGGGACCGAAACTGCCAACCAGGCAGGCGATGTTATCGTATTCAAAATTGCTGATGGCGTTTCACGCCTTTGCCTTTAGCTCGTATATTTCAAAACCCAAAACGGCCCCGCCCTTTACTGCTGTTTCCGAAGCCGCTTTGCCCGTTCGGAAAACGTCGTTTGCAATTTGTTTCCAGTGGCAAAAGGGAAACTTGTTGTTAATGCAGGCGGCAACGGCGCGCTAAATCGACGAGAATCATGTTGCCCAACAAATCTCCCCATGGTGTCTGGTTCATCTTACGCGAATATTGAATTGTTGGACAGCGTGCATTGACCATGTGAAGATAATGTACAAAACTCTACATTAAAAGCTTTGTTATGGATGTTCCGTGGTAAGTATTTAATGCGTTACCGAATTAAGACATGTGGGGTCCATCACCAGACTTTGGAACTCCCTGCCTGCCTGCCTGTCCAGACAATTTTGTTCAAACTAGTGACCATATACGTATCGAACGTGGTATGAAGTTAGGGCTGCGTGAGTCTGGATGCCAATGATATATTCAGCCTTTCTTGAACAAAGAAACGTGAAAAGTATACTGGTAAACTTTACATTAAAAGCTTTGTTATACACTTTTTCTTAAATAGTCCCTTGGTAAGTATTTAATTCATAACCGAAGGACGTCTGGATTTCTTTATTAGACCTTCAAACCCTCTTTCAGTCTGTGTGTCTGTCCAGGCACTTTCGTTCAAACTGCTGATCGTATAGGGATCAAACTTGTATGCACTTAGAGCTGCATCGACCTGGTTGCAACTGAAATATTCAGCCTTTTCTGAAAAAAAAGTATAATGGCAAACTCTACATTAAAAGGTTTGTTATACACTTTTCTTAAATACTTCTGTGGTGTATTTAATTCGTCATCGTTACCGAAGGACGTCTGGAGTTCATCACCAGACTTTGAAACTCTCTGTCTGCCTGTGTGTCCAGGCAATTTTTTTCAAACTGCTGATCAGATCGGGATTAAAGTTGGTATGCAACGGCATAAGCTACGGTGTGGGACTTACTTCAGTTTCAATTTCTAAGTTTCGATTACGAGAGCACAATCAAACAATGGGAAAAACCTGCTTTGAAACTGCCTGCCCATGTTTGCTACGGAAAGTCAAGCACAAATACAACGTACGTACGATTTATAAAACGATTTGAGGATTCTAAAAGTGGAAAAAAAAGCCGTATTGGTAATAACAAGAATTTATAGGGTTGGGAGGAGAATTTGTGACTGAGACCCATACTGAAACGGCTTGGATACATTCGCATTAGTTCAGTCTTAGTTTATAGAGGGCGCCACGAGTTTTGTGTGGGAATTTTTACTCAGTTTTTAGCCTAAAATTAAACTAAACTAAACGAAACTAGCTTTTATTTAATTATTATTTAGCCTAGCTTAGTTGTAATTTAGTTTACTTTAGATTTGGGCTGAAAAATGAGCAAAAACTACCAGATAGAACACGTGGCGCCCTCTGAAAACTCGGACTGAACTAATGGGGACGAATCTAACGTGTTTCAATGGGGACTTTTCAGAGTTACAAATTCTCCTTCCAAACCCTCTAAATTCTTGGTAAAATTATAGCCAAAGGAGTGCAGATATTATACTTAGTTTGACTTTAATTATTAGTAACACTAGCCATATTGTTTGCTTCGCTTACTCCATTGGCGTCGATCCAGGCTTCACATTATAAATTCTTTGATTCCAAGAGTATCACAAAACTGATGTACTGATTATTTCGACCCAAACTAATCGCATTTATTGCTCACAGTTTGTGCATCACGTTCTCAGCACGCCGGCATTTCACCTACATCATCCAAATATACGATTTTTTTTTGTTTGTTTGCACGTTTGTTCGTCTACTCCTCCAGAAGTAAGTCTCTATACGAAGGTGAGAGTAAATGAAAGATTGTGACGGAAGAGAGAAAAACACACTGAAAATTTTTAGTTTACGTGGAAATTTCTCACATTGCTCGCTCGATCCAGGCACTTCCGTGTTTCAAAACCAGAATGTTTGACAACCTTGTAAACCCTACTGTCAGGTCTGCCATTTTCCGTGCATCACTCACTTGACGCAAAACCAATTTTAACATTTATAATTATGTAGCATGGTGAAAAATATGTGGCCCTTTATCATTTATTTTTTGGCAATCAAGTTTATTCGTACTTTGAACTGTACTCTCCAAGATCATAACACTTGTCAACAATGTCTGGCCCGAAAACCAATTGAATTTTGATCTTCTTCTGATTCTGAGATCCATATATTATGATGTGGCGTATTTCTGTTACTTCGTACTGATGCAAAACATGACGTCTTAGTTTTATCAGACTAAGTTTACTTTGGAAGGTCAAAGTTAGTTCAGGCATAACAAACTTGGCATGAAAAAAAAACTATGACGTCATGAGCAAACGTCATGAGGGTCAAAAACACTTTGACGTTTGTTTTGCAGGTTTCTTCGCGCCTCGAGGGTCATAAAATCAATTTACAGTGACAAAAACAGGCGTAACGGAAGCGCAATTTAATTATCTTTTATTTAATCCTACTCCCGTTTTTGTAGGTGCCTTGTTCAAGAGGAGTACAGGAATACTTGCATACGCACATCATACGTTTTTAATGATGCAGAAGATGACTTAGTGCTCCATCTACTTATCATAAAATCAGTATTACATTTTCGTACAGTTGGACTTACGTTAGATTGGCGATGAACAGCAGCCGCCATTTTGCACGCATGGTCGATTCGCCTGTAATGGTATGACGTCACACTGTCACTCTGTCATTGGAATCAGGGCGCATTGCTCGTATTGTGAAATTGAATCACATACGAAAGCCAATCTTGAATGGTATCACCTTTAATAAATGAAGAACTTTGAAGGAAAAATTAAACCCGTACATTAACCGTAAGTTTTCGTTGCCATTTTTTTTTTTTTTGCCGTAGACCGAAATGTGATTCAAACAGCGAATTGCACCGTTTTATGTTTAAACGGGATCTAGCCAGTTAATCAGATTCAAAGTAGATTAGAAGAAAGTTTAAATCTTTTCAACTTGGAGATGCTTAAGAAGATTTCCAACTTTTCCCCTAACCTAATCTCCTTTTTTTAATGACTTATTTAAAATTCTTTCAACTCCAAGGGGGATAATGCTGTTACCGCATTTGCAACGTGTTTTTTTTCTGTTGCTTGATGCGGCGGAGCAACTCAAAACAGACGAAAAAAAACAATTGCCATCCAAGCTTAATATAAAATTAATTTTTTTGTTTAAAAGCACTCCCTGTTGTGCTAGACTTGGTTTTAGTTTAATCCATCTTGGATAATTACTTGTTGTAATTAAGTTTACGACAGACCATAACACGTTGTTTTAGTTTTGCTTTACACCACCACCGCCATAAGGTTGAATTCACATGCTGCTTATTGTAATTTTTTTTTTGCCTGCCGAACTATAATTTTCCTCCTTATGCTTGGCTTATTTTGATATAGTGACGGGTGGCGTTCAGGTTTAGGCGTTAGCACTTAATAGTGTTGGCGGAAATGTTGTCTAAGTTAATTTCTTGTCTCTCTTTTTCTTTCTAGGTAAGTTTCGACCACGGTGATGACATCTTGCTCCTACATGGGGTAAGTTAAATCCATTGTAATTAACTTAAGTGACGGAACAAGCCTAAACAGGAAAAAAAAAAGAAAAAGGACAGTAAATTAGTAAGAAAGGAAAAATATATAAGAACCACGAGGCCCGACGAGAGGGCCGGGAGCAGGGTCTGGTGGCGGGGGGGGGGGGGGGGGTTAACATGTGCCTTTCCCGGACTGCATAGTGGTCCCAACTCCGTGCTACAAGACTTTGGCCAAAACCTGATGTGGATGGTATCGCGGCAATATTTATAAGCAGGAAATGCTGTAATTTTGTTATTCAACTATTTTTGGGGTTGGGGGCCGTGTGGGGGTTTGAATCGCTCACAAAATCTTATTCGCCTATTAACTTTCTGAACATGATCCTTAAAAACTGTAAATAAGGTGCAAAATGAAACTGTAGGAGGAATATGTAAAAGAATTGACCATCGTAGCATCCGGGTACTGCAGTGCGAGGTCAGTGTGCAGCGAACAAATTCATGTGTCACCGTGTAGGCAGGAATCGAACCCAGTTCGTCCGGATACATGTGGACTGATTTAACTGCTAAGCCGCAATGTGGAACAAGGTGGCCCAATGGTTAGCATGACTGTCTCTGTGTGCCAGAGGACCCGGGTTCGGGTCCGGCCTTAGCCAACCCTGGCATTTTCGGGAAGAGAAGGACCATGTGATGTCTCTAGATCATGTCGATTGTGGCATGTAAAACAACCTAGGTATTTCCGATGGAAATAGAATAGAACATACGGTGTCGGCCAATAAGCTGAGAGCTTTTTGACGGCCCAAGCGACACATGTTTAGTGGACGGTACCACCATTATTTCGGCTGTTTTTTTTTGGCCGCATGAGGGGAAACCGGACTACCCGGAGGAAGCCCTTGTGCAACGGGCGGGAAACAACCGGAAAAAACCCGTAGGTATACACTTCCCTTCACCAAGATCGAACCCGGGTCTGTAAGAAGTCAGAGTTGTACAGCCGGGACCAAGACACCTATCGAATCTGACACCCGAGTGCTCGTGGCCACCCATGAACCCATAATTACCAATTACCTAGCAAAATTGTCCCTCTCTACTTCTGGTGCCATGGCTGAGGTAGATGCGCATCGAAAGATAGCGAACGCAAAGCTGCATTATAAGGACAGTTTCTGACGATCTGGATACTGGTGGTAGCTTAGCGGTACAAGCAGTCGATTGTGTATGTATGGGACTTCCAATGATAGTGTAGCAGGGAAGGACTTCCAATGGTAGTGTAGCAGGGAAGGACTTCCAATGATAGTGTAGCAGAGGAGGACATCCAATGGTAGTGTAGCAGGAAAGGACTTCCAATGGTAGTGTAGCAGGGAAGGACTTCCAATGGTAGTGTAGCAGGGAACGACTTCCAATGATAGTGTAGCAGGGGAGGACATCCAATGGTAGTGTAGCAGGAAAGGACTTCCAATGATAATGTAGCAGGGAAGGACATCCAATGATAATGTAGCAGGGAAGGACTCTCGATGATAATGTAGCAGGAAAAGACTTCCAATGATAGTGTAGCAGTGAAGGACTTTCAATGATAATGTA
>JAHWFP010052701.1:129357-160249 GCA_023313725.1 Lithobius niger | reverse complement strand
TGGGCCTAGCGTCCAGCCCTGGAATTTTCCAGAGAGTAATGACTCAAGTCACCAGTAAAATCCCCAAATGTCTCCCGTTTTACAACGGCATCCTGGTGAGCGGGAAGGGGGGTGAGCATGACGAATCGTTAAACAAACTGTTAAATGCTTTACAAGATGCAGGAGCCAAACTTAAGATCGAGAAGTGCAAACTGTCGCGGCCTGAATTAAAATAATTAGGCCACATGATAAATGCAGAAGGCCTGCATACACTCCCTGAGGTTATCGAAGCAGTCACAAACGCTCCTAACCCAACATGTATTCAAGAGCTACAGACCTTTTTGGGTTTTGTAAATCATTACTCAAAATATCTACCAAATCTCGCTCATATTCTGTCACTAGTAACACATTTATTAAGCCCAAGTGTAAAGTGGGCTTGGGGGTAGAATGCGAGTGAGCCGTGAGTAAAATAAAAGAATTATTTCTTAAATCCAAAGTTCTGGTTCATTACGATCTGAAATTAAAGCTCAAACTCGTTTGTGACGGCTCTCCTTACGGGGTCGGCGCATGCCTCATGCATGTCATGAAAAATGGCGAATCGCGGCCGATAGCTTTCGCTTCACGTAAGCTAACTCAAGCCGAAATGGGCAACTCGCCTTTTGATCGGGAAGCTCTCAGCGTGGCTTGGGAAGTGAAGCGGTTTCATGAATATGTTTATGGTCAGCGATTCATACTACAGTCTGATCAGAAGGCTTTAGTTTGGATTTTTGGCCGTAAAAAAGGAATACCGCAAATGGCAGCCGCCAGGGTTCAGCGTTGGGCATTGATGCTTAATGCTTACGATTACGAATTCGAACACATTGCCGGTAAACTTAATTTGACGGCAGACGCGTTATCGCGACTTCCCCTCCCAAATACCGAGGAATTCGAAAAAGCAGAAGCGCAGTGTAAAATTCTTGTTTTGGAAACTGTTTGTAATGTTCCAGTTTTAAATGAGACACTCGTTCTTGAAAGTAAAAGTGACAAAATTCTTTCAAAAGTATATCGTTACGTGAATCATGGCTGGCCTGACAAATGGGAAATTCCCGATCTGTTGCCGTACTTCACACGTCGTGCTGAAATCTCGGTCGAAAACGAAACCCTTTATTGGGGGTTTAGAGTCCTGGTGCCGACGGCCATGCGGAGACAAATCTTGAAAGATCTACACAGTGCTCACTTAAGCATAGTTAAATTGAAAAGTTTAGCTAGACAAAAAGTCTGGTGGCCTAAGATTGACTTGGACATTGAAAATAAAGTCAAATCATGCCAAAATTGTCAAGAGTATAAAGGTACTCAAACATCTGGCCCAAAACACACGTGGGAATATCCACTCAAGCCAAAAAATCGTATGCACGTGGATTTTCTTGGCCCGATGGACAATTACATGTTTTTTATACTTGTTGACGCACATTCAAAAATTCCTTTTGTGCATAAAATGAAGACTACGATATCCGCGCGTGTCATTGACGTTTTAAACAATCATATAGCCTTATATAGTTTAATGGACAGCTTAGTTACGGACAATGCTGCACAATTTATATCCGCCGAATTCCAAAATTGGTTAAAATCCAATGGGATTAGGCACATGACGGGCCCAAGTTTTGTGTCCTGGACCAACGGATTGGCAGAAATTTATGTCCACAATTTAAAGAGAGTCTACAATGTAGGGAAATAATTAATGGCTTAATTAATATTCATAACAGAAACAATACAATTAATTAATTGAATGCATAACTGCATATTATCATACATTTATTAAATGCATGAGCCGAGTATTTATTCGGGTAGATCAAAACGACTCCAGATAGCAATTATAATTGGGAGTCCTTCTTCAAAGACGACTGAGAGGCAGCAAGATCATTTGAGACTGAACAAGTGTAATTACACCTATTGTTAGAGTTTAAAAGATGGCATTACCAGCTGACATTATTTACGACAGTTTCGTAGAAGCTAAATGACTTTCTAGAAGTAGATTTAATTACGATAAGATCGTCGCTCATGATCGATCACTACGTGGAATAACAATAAGTCCCTCCCACACGGGATGGCGGCATATACCTTCAAAGTGCCGCGTACGGGGAATAATTAATGAACCCGAACGCAACAATAGAATGATTGACAGGCAGAGAGGTCCCAATTGACGATAAGGGCCCAAGCTGTCCAAATGTTACTATATTTAGCATTTCAATAATAAATCAATACTACAATGGATTGATCATGGCCGATAACGCCACAGTATTTAAGCTGAACCTCGGAATGCGTGATATCATCCGATCACCAGCAGCTTACCAGTCGCTAACTAGTTCACGCCAGTCAAATTCCGAAGGCCGCAATCCAGAAGTACGCCAGGCAGATTACCGTGCCGAGCTAGCGACGGGGCTTCGCCGCTCAGCCGACGCGTGGGCCCATGGCCGCACTCAAGCTTCCATTAATGAGCTAAGTATTCTGATTTATTAGCGATAGCTAATTGTGTTTATGCTTAACTAGTACCAATCTAAATTAACCGGAGTTCCTTTAATTTACCTCATGAGAATATAATAATGATTAGGTTTACCGCTCGACTTAATCCGTAATGCCATTCGTTAGACTCATGTCAATCATTGTAATCATACAATCAAATCATAATAATCTGTCACTGATTTAATTGGCCATATGTGGGGTCAATATTGTGTACAGCGGAGTGTTGATTAAAGGCCCAGTATAATTGGATGTTTGCTTATTTTTTCGCCTACCTATTTTATACTTGATTAGTGTTTATTACAATTGTTTGCCCTTATGCCATCCTAGACAATAATGTTTATTCTAGTCAAATGGTCACTGGAATAGAACATTACAATGGAGTCATAAGTGTGATTCAATTCTCCCAACTAGCCCGAAAAGAAAAAATAATACTAATAATTTAAGAGCATTCAGTTGTATTTTATAGAAAGTATTGCCATTTTCCGCACTTTACAGTCCTTAAAAAGCTGAAATTTAGCGTTAAAATCCGGGTCTGATTTTTTTTACCCCAATAGTCAACAACGACAGCTGGTTTGCTTGTAAACAGAATTTTAACAGTCCAAAGTACGGGAAAATTTGGTAGCCTATTTAAGAAAATAGCGCTGGTTAAGCTTTGTTGAAAAATAACATTGTTGAATTTGCTTGTATCTTGCAAATGTTTATGGAAATGGTCGATTGACATGTTCAATGCTATGAAATATGTTCAAGTGTATTATCTTGTGTGCATTTAAAGTGGATTTCCTTTGAATTTTCCACAATAAGAGGAAATTTTGGTTAAATTTGGGTTAAACTTATAGGCCTAAATTTAGTTCAATGCATTTGGTTTATTAGTCACTACGGTGCCAATTTTGTGTGAAACCGATCGTGATTGGTCTTAAAATAACCACCCAGGGGCGTCGCGACAGGGGGGGCGAGGGGGGGCGCACCGTCCCCCCACTCATTCTCCCAGTCGGCAAATTCGTGAAAAAAATTAAACTGTCGTCGTACGTACACTTTTTATTATTTGTTCACGCGATGAAATTAGAGTCGGCATTTCACCTTTGTTCATTTACTCTTCTCCCCATTCGAGAAATTCGTCCAAAGAAATTAAACTGTCTTGGCAATACATGTTATTATTTATTACACAGGATGCAAACAACGACTCGGCATTTCACCTTTACTCATTGACTCTTTGCCAGTCGGCAAATTCTTAAGTTGAGTAAATGTTTTGGAGCAGCAAACAACATTTCGTAAGGGAAAAAAATATACGCAAGTCGTGTCATCGCTTCGTTTTTCTCTTTTCTGCATACTTTTAACTTTTCTATGAATCGTCACTGTGTAACTAATCTTTGGCAAGGATTCAGTCACCGCACTGTGACTTCGTACGGACACGTGCACCAGGGGTGGCACCACCGGGGGGGGGAGGAAAAGGAAAGAAAGCCCCCCCCGGTCGGGGAACCATTGCCCCCTGTCGGGGAGTAACTGAGATTATCGTCGGAGAACAGCCGGAAGACTGAGTCAACATGACGACATAAAATCCGTACAAATTTTGGGGGAAAAAAGCTGTATATAGAGTAAGTTGAAACGTAAGCAACAGTACTTTTCAAACCTAAATTTTATTCAGTGTCACTTAATGCTAAAGTAATAATATTTTTAAATAATTTAAATTCATCAGTTAATTTTATTTTGTAAAAAAATGCATAATAAAAAAAAAAGAATTTGGTCAGAATTAGGTTTCTACTACCTCTCTTGCTAAAGAATGTTTACGAGAAACATTCGAAATTTGCTTAACGAGTGTGTTTCAAACGTGTTTCGGGAAGCCGAAAATAGGTCCTCAAATAGCGTAAAATGCTTCAGCTTCCGGGGCTCTGCCCCGGACCCCGCTACGGGGAGCTTAACAGCGCTTCCCCAGACCCCCTACCTGGTTTTGCCGACCCCTTGCCAAAGTAGAACAAAGTTTAATAGAAAACGTAATTTTCTTTGCCCCCCTGTCGGGTAATCGTTTCACTACTGACGTGTACAATAGGGTTCATCCTGACTAAGGAAGCGGAGGAACGGTTTGTTTATTACGAAGTATTCATCACCACCTTGGTGAGTACTTACTAGTTGTACAGCCTTATGCTGACTGAAATTGATTGTCCCATCCCGTAAATAGGTTTGCATAAATACGTTTGCATTTATGTTCACTTTTAGACTTATGTCAAGAATGCCGGAGCGGGGAATCGAACCCACGACCTTTGACACGAAAGACCGATGTCCTACCGCTGAGCCATACTGACAAGGCCAACAAGAAACGTCCATAGGCAGTTTCCTTTTGGCTGTGCCAGTGGCTCAGTGGTAGGACATCGGCCTTTAGTTTCAAAGGTCGTGGGTTCGATTCCCCACTCAGTCAGCCTGACATATAAGTCCAAAAGGCAACGTAAAGAGGTTTGCATCTGTATTTATTTAACTCTTGTTGTTGGTATTTTTGTGTTTAATACCATTCAATGGTTGAAAATGAGCAAAACATTGAACGGTAACTATGATAAAACGGGCGTGGCTCGGTCCCTTATAGTGGTAGACCCTTTGCATTACCCTTGATTAAAAGACTACATTCCCACCTTACGAATAAACCTAATTGGAGTCATTCATCTAAATTATAACCGTCACAAGAGCAGTTTAAATTTGAAAATGAGCGAAAAATTCAATGGTAATTGTGATACCAGCCCTAGTAAAATGGGCGTGGCTCGGTCCTTAATAGTGATAGACCCATTTCATTACCCTTGATTCAAAGAAGACATTCCCACCCATAGATATAAACAACTGATATACAAACTGCTTTTGTGTAACACTAACGGTTCTTGCATAATAGGCCAAATGGCAACAAATCCAGTAATAGTTGGGCGCCATTTTGGTCGCCATCTCTAATGCTCAAGGTTTACAGCCTGGCACCCTTCAGAAACTTAAAGTGCACACCCTTTTGAGTAGGTGCCAGCAAAAAACTGCCCTCTGAATGTAAGGTACATACATTACAATTTCTTTTGTATCATACACGGCGATGTGTATATATGATTGAAGTCCTCTCTCCAGCAAAACTAAAACTATTAATTTCTCCGTTTCTATTCAATATATTTAAACTTGGCCAGATAGTAGACCGCAACCTTCCAAACTTTACATCAACTTTTATGCAATTCCGTGCTAGAGTAAACGTGGTCGGTCGGTCGGTCGGTTCATTAAAAAAATTCCCGATGGAAGTCGGCAAATCTAGACCATAGTCGGATTTTTTGGGCCTGCGCCCCCCTACTAATTAAGGCTTCGCTACGCCCCTGTAACCACCGTCAAATTATTGCCGACTTCACGTGTTAAAATTTGGGAAAATTTCCTTAATTTCCATTTTAAAGGGAAAAATCATCATTTTGGTACAAATTTGTAGAAAATCGGACATAATTTTCAAAGTGCTTAAAACTTAAGACTTGTGCTACAAATTAAGTTTAAATCCACCTTAAGCTTAAATATTTGCTTAAAATCTAGTTAAATCTAGTAAAAATCTGGTTAAAATAATGCCTAGAACTAGAAGTAATCGCGCTAGAGGCACAGTTCAAGTCTCTTCGAGAGGCAGACAAATTAGAAGGCCAGTAAATCGCCAAGATTTTGTGGAATTCACAGACGCTTCAGTCAGCACTAATAATTTAGACAATACGAATACTACTCAAAATGAATCGGATACAGAATCAGAGTATTCTGACACCATTGACGAGATCGATGATGCAGTAAATTTGCCTCCTCCCAAACGAGTTCAATCCCGCTCAGCTAATCGCTCAGCTCAAAATAAGGGTAAAACTAAAAATCGAACTAGATCTAGATCGCCACATAATAAACGTGCAAATCAAGTACCTTTGAATTCCCAAGTACCACTTAGTACTCAGGTACAATTAAATAATCAAGCACCACCAAATAATCAGGTGTACGCTAACCAAAATGCGCCATTCAGTCATAATTTGCCACTGAATGAAAATGTTTCACTAAATCATAGTGTACCGTTAAATCAAACTACGCCATTAACCCAAACAGTGCCGTTAAATTTAGTAACGCCACAGCATAATCGGGTAACACCAAACTTAACACCAACTATGCCTACCTTACAAAGGCAAACAAGCGCTCAAACGCCGCTTAATATTCAAGTGCCTATAAACTCGCAAATGCCAAATCATTCCCACGTCCCTATTACTCCAAACGTAGTAATAAATTCCCGAATTTCAGATGGAAATCAGACTCCACTAAATTTAACTCCTAATCATAGTAGCGGACTACAAGGGTGATTCGATGGATGATTCACGTCTTCAAAAGATTTTAGATCATACTTTGGCAGTATGTTTGCAATCAAACAGTGATAATCTTAAGGCAGTAACTGATAATCATTTAGAAGTGTTAAAAACTATTCAAACTAGAGATTCACAAACTAAATCTAGACTTTGGGCCGAATTACGAGCAGCCAAAAAGGCTATCCTTCCTTTTGCAGGGGATGACTCAGACATTTTCGCTTTTGCATTAATGGTCGAAAATTTGCGAACATTAGATCCTTCACTACAAGATTCAGAACTAATTTCAGCTGCATGTAGTAAATGTACAGGTCCAGTTGCAATTTATTTAGCCATGACTCCGCATATAGCCACTTCCCGAAACTGGGACAACTTAACGAAATTTTAGTCGATAGATTTGGTTGCGGAGGTGAAATCGTCATACCTACGTCGTTCCACACGGCACGACTTAAACAGGGAGAAACGATCGAACTTTTCGCTGCAAGGCTAGAGAAAATGGCTTCACAACTTTGGAGAGTCAAACCTTCCGATTCGGACGCACAACGAGCTTTTAAACAGCTAGCTAAGAATGATGGTATGCGTTCAGAATTTTTACACGCCATGCCACGAGAAATTGAAACTCATGTAACATCGCAAATGCATACTACATTCAGGGATACGTATAATTCAGCCATTTATAAACGTTCAGTTTTAGCTGGATATCAAGGCGATGAAAATGATTGTAACCCAGATAAATCAAGCACTAAACAACTTTCTAATGCGGAAGTTAACAATTTAGCTTTTGGCACAATGCTAGATAAAATGAATTCTTTAAAGAAAGGCATAACTAAGCTTAGCAATGCTAGACCTAAAAATGTTGAAACTAAAGTTAGCGCAGTTAACACTAACGTAAATCAAGGTAAAATATGCCACCGTTGTTCAGCCCCAGGGCATATAAAACGAGAATGTCGTACAAAAGACGAAAACTTACATACAGTACGACAACGTTGGCACAAATTTAAACAAGAAGGAGGATTTCCAACAAATAGGTTTAACAACAGAAACGGTCGCGGAGGTAACCGTTACAGGGGAAATAACCGTGGTAAACGCGGAAATTATTTTTCTGGTTTTGAAAATAGGGATTCTATTCAGTTCAACAGAAAAAATAACCCATATGCATTCCAAACTAACGCTAGCAATAACAGTAACAATGGTTACAATAATGGGCAACAATATCAGAATTCCGGTAATATTAATAATAATTACAGGAGGAACCAAAACCAAAATAGAAATCAAAATCAAAATCAGAACCAAAATCAGCAAAGGCAAAATAACAATAGCCAAAACCGTGTTCCACACCACGCTACAGACGTAAATGAGCCCAATGACTCATGTCAAAGTAGTTGCAATTCAAAAAACGAGCTAGTAGTCTGAATGTGAACAGGGATTCAGAACTAAATTTAAATCAGTCGGAACAGAGCAATAATGATGATCAAAATCAACACGTCAGCTCAGTTCAAGCTCAAACTCCTGTTAATCAAACAAATGAGATAAATAATACTCATTCTTTAAACGTAAAATGCGTTTCATTATTTTCAGAAGAAGTTGCAAATAAATTAATGCTAGATTTGTATTCAAACGTCGAATGGCACCAGCAAAAACTTGCTTTGCCAGATCGCACGCTAGCACTACCACGTTTAGCGTCGTATTTTGGCAAAATTCCATCGAAATATGTAGCAAGGGCTATAGAGAGTAACAAAAATCTCGTAAATGAATTTACGAATGCTTTAAACACAGTTAACGATAAATATGGTTTAACTTGTGATTCCGTAGTAGTAACTCTATTCGAAGATGGTTTAGATTCTACAAATTTTCATTCCGAATTAAACCCAGTTGATACTAAAAAGCCGATAGTTATTGCTTTATTAGGCCACGAACGCACAGTTCAGTTTAAACATACGGATGATACATTTTATAAAGACGGAGTTAACATGCCTTCGGGCACATCTATTGATATTTCACCAACAACGCAGAAAGATTGGAAAATTAGAATTCCAACAGTTGTAGGAACGTTTGAGCCTACAATCTGCTTAACGTTTTGGGACAGCAAGAATGTTGCCGACCCAAATGCGTCACCAGCGAAATATTCATCGTTGGGAGAGCGAGGAAACTTGCTCACGAGCATTTCCGCTCAACCAGGCAACAGGTGGTACAAGCTGCACCATCTAGCGTCAGAGGTTGATACTAGCCTTGAGTCGGAGCAGCAACGAGAAGCATCGCTCGACTCGGAGCAAACAGCGCCTAACGCTGATAACGTTCAAGTGAACACAGTTTTAAATAAAACTAAGGTTAAATATTCACGTCAACACTTAGTGTTTGACGTTGGTAATAGGCCAGAAATCTGTTTATTAGACACAGGTTCTTCACTTTCGTTAATTACGAACACACCAGCACAACGCATGCTTAAGAATTTTAGAGTTGAATGCCATTTAATTCCGATTACCACACCAGTCAATTTGGTTGGGGTCGGAAATCGTCAGATTAAAACTGATAGGAAAATAGTAACAACTATAGAAAAGTGTGAATTTTCTAGAAATCAAGAGTTTATTATCGTTCCTGATGGTTCATTTGGTAACATTTCAGTACTATTAGGATACGATTTCATGTCAAATAAGTCAGATTCATTAGCATTAAATTGCCCAGATGACGTCTTGACTATAGGCGATTTAAAATTTAAAATGTCATCTACACCAGCATTAGCTCATGTAGCCTATAACCAAAATAACGAAATATTAAACAGGGAATTTTATAAACCCAATCACATTTACGTAGCGACACTTAGCGTAGCTACAGTTGTAGAAACCGATGATAATCCTAAATCTACATGGAATTGTACACCTAAGCAACAGTTAATAGATATTACTGTGTCTTTGTTAAGAAACGAAATAATTCCAGCAAATTGTGAGAGTAGGATAACGGGAAGTTTACATTTTCCATATCCAGAAATACAGACAGGAGTATTCCAACCTGAAAACGGAGAATTTCCTGTACATCTTGCTCACAGTCTTGTTAACACAACTCCCACAGGTATTATTCCAGTTATGTGTATAAATCTTAATGGATTCGACATAGAACTAAAGGCGGGTTCTATCCTAGGTACGTACACGACAGCTATTATCGAGTACGAGGATGACGCTTCTTTAGTCTCGTCAAATTCAAAATTGCCCATCTCAAGTCCCATTGAGAAATCTCAAACCGCAAGTCCCATCGAGGTATCTCAAAACTCAAGTCCCATCGAGACTTCCCAAAATCAATCCAAACCGAGTGAAAGCTCATCGGAGGTGCCAGTTAGCAGCCTAACTGACACTCCCAAGCCAAAATCCAAGGTAGAACTCGATGTGGAATGGGAAATCTTGAAACATAAATTCACGTTTCCAGATTTAAACAAGGAGGAAACAGGAGAATTTCTAGATATGCTTAGAAATCATCAAGATTCATTTTCTAAAAACGATTTTGACTTAGGATGTTATGAAGGATACGAAGTTTCTATAGATACTGGCGAGTCACAACCAGTAAGTTCTAAAATGTACCGAGTTCCATTCCACCAACGTGAATTATTGGATAGATATGTTGACGAAATGCAGAGAGTAGGAATAATTCAAGAAGGAAAATCAGGATGGTTATCTCCTTGTCTAATGATAAAGAGAAGGCCAACTGGTTACCGCGTTGTCGTAAACTTACGCGGCTTGAATTCTGTCGTTGAAAGTGTAAGTGTTCCAATACCTACTGTGACAGAAACCATGGCTCACCTTAGCGGAGCTAAATATTTTACACGCTTAGACTTTAAGTTTGGATTTTATCAACTTAAATTAGCGGAATCTGCTAAACCTAAGACGTGCTTCTCTGCTAATTCTAAGACCTATTTCTTCAACCGGCTCCCAATGGGTCTTAAAACTGCGCCTGCGCACTTTCAATTTTGTGCACAACAAATATTTGCAGACGTGCTAGGAGCCTATTGTCTTCTGAGTAGTCCAGATCTTAAAACTCACATCAGTCTTGTGAATCGAGCTCTAGAACTAGTCGCTCGTTCAGGACTGAAACTCAGCGTTGAAAAGTGCGAATATGCACGCAAAAAGGTTAAATTCCTAGGTTTTGTGCTAGATGAAAACGGGATACAACCCGATAGCGATAAAACAAAGGCTATGCAACATTACCCTACGCCTAAGACACCTAAGCAAGTTTGTTCATTCTTAGGTATGGTAAATTTCTATAGGCGACACATTCCTTCATTCGCCGAAATGTCACGGATTTTGTCCAGACTAACACGGAAAAATTATAAATTTCTGTGGGGCGAATATGAAGAAAGAGCATTTCAAGAACTTAAGCGAGCTATGATACAGGCTGCAACGCTTAAGCATCCAGATTTTTCTAAACCATTTTTTCTTGAAACCGACGCCAGTGGAGTAGCGATCGGAGGTTGTTTAAGTCAATATCACGGAAGTATAAACTATCCGTTAGCCTACACTTCCCGAACCCTCACTGAGGCGGAACGGAAGGAAACGACCACTACAAGGGAAATTCTAGCGATTATACATTGTATAGATTCATTTCGCTGCTATTTACTTGGTAAGATGTTTTTCTTAACGACTGATCATTTAGCAATTTGCTATCTTTATTGTGCCTCCACCCTCCCTCCCAAATTAGAAAGAATCTTACTTCAACTCAGGGAATATGAATTTATCTTACGTCACAAGTCGGGCCGACTTCTAGCGGTTTCCGACGCGCTATCTCGTATAGAGATACCAGTCGCTGTGTTGGGCAGTCAGTTTCCTGACTGGACGCGACAACACCTAGCGGTGGAGCAACAAAACGATCCATTCTTAGGCCAAATAATTAAACGACTAAAAGATCAGTCATCCGAAGATCTGATCGACGCTTCTAACAAGCGAAATATCTTTTATAGAGATTATGACGGAATTCTATATAGAATTCGACTAGCGGACCCAAACAAAGGTCGTATGCACAATCTAGCACAGATGTGTATACCAAAATCTCTACGGACATATTGTATCCGGGATTATCATTCCACACCTGGCGCCGGACATCGCGGAGCCACTAAAACTAGAGAATTAATAGAATTATATTGCTATTGGCCTAAAATGATGGACGATATTGCACATTACGTTAAAACTTGTCAAATATGTCAAGCCTATGTTAGACCTAACAAGCCACTAAAGGCTAAGCTGAGAGCCTATCAACCCCTACAGAGACCAGGTCATTCATGGAGCTTGGATCTCGTTGGACCCTTAAATAAAAGCGTTCACGGGAACGTCTATATAATGACGTTAATTGACGACTTCAGTCGTTACGTAATTGCAGTCGGTATTCCCGATAAGAAAGCAGAAACGATAGCCAATAAGTTGTTTTCTCACCTCATAGCTAGATTTGGAGCACCAGTGCAACTGCGTGGAGACAACGGGAGTGAAATAAACAACGCTATTGTGGCAAGATTGTCAAATTTGTTCAATATTAAACAGATAAATTTCACTCCTAACACATCGTGGGTAGGAGGAACGGTAGAAGCCGCAAATAAGAGAATAGAGACAGTATTGCGTAAAATTTCTGCAAATTGTCCAGAAAATTGGTGCGAGTATTTATAATTAGTAACTATGGCGCTAAATGCGTGCCCTAATTCAACTACGCTAATTAGCTCACACTACTTACATCATGGTTCAGAATTTAGATTGCCTAGTGCTTTAGCTTTCGAACCACCACGAATCTGCTATGATAGTGATGACACTATAGTACGTCTAGAGAGTAGACTACAAGCAGCATTCGAAGTCGCTCGAGCGCATACTTGGAAAGCAGTTAAGAGACAGCAAAACTTTTATGATCGCACAGCACGTCCGTACCGTTATATGGTCGACGATTACGTATTATTGCGCGACTTTTTACCAATTAAACAAATTTCTCAGAAATTATTGCGAGCATGGACGGGACCGTTCAGAGTAATGGAATTTGTTAATGATGTTATCGTTCGTATTGTACATTTTCTGGATCCATTAAGAGTCGTTCGCGCACATGTGAACAATCTAAGACCATGGTTCCTGAGAACAAATAACCAACTTGTTCCTTTTAACGGACCTACTGATTTGGATTTATCAGAGCAGCTTAACGGTACCTTGACGGAAGCTGAAATAAAATTACAACAGTACATAGCAAAACTTTTGGAAGATCCAACGGTTACGCCTTCCGAGCCTGACGATGCAGCTAGCGGTTCAGAAACGAGCCTAACCAAGAAACGCAAACGCGTTGAGCCAAAATCGGCCGCTTATTTACAAAATAAATACCGTAAAATAGATAACGAACTAAATAAACAAAGAATGCTTGGTTCTACGCATGGTTATAATACCCGTAGCAGTACAACTACCCCAGAAATCAGGCTGCGTCGGCAGTTGGAAGAGGCAAACGTTGAGGATGAGTAATTCTTTGTATATCCGATGGAGAACAAAGAAAACAAGGCGTCACCGTGAAGGAGTGTTCACGCGCTCTGCACGCGGGGACCCTAGTGAGTAAAAACGGAAGTTCCTTTCCGAAACCAACGCATGATTGTTAGACCAGTTACCTACGCAGTTTCGATTCTCACAGTGCATGATACTGAATACGTTCACATCGTATAAATACATGAAAATAGCTAAGCCTATTATGTTTCAGGATGTAATGTAAAATAACTTTTGAGACGGAAACTCGTAGATTACTTAAGAAAATACTATAATTTATAAAATACGAAAAACATATGTACAAACATTAAAATACGAAAAAAAATAAGTATACGTAAACACGTATGAACAAAACATAACACACGAAACGTAAATATTTACAACAGGATATAAGATGAACGTAGAAGTAACTACAAAAACATGGCAAACCATAGAAAATAATTAACATAAGGTTAATTGAAATAAAAATATGTACATACATATAATACGGATTTTGCAACAAGACATGGAAAAATCATAAGAAAAAAAATTTACAACCATGTCGTAACCATAAGTTACAGTAGAAGGAAAATTTGAAATAAATTTATCAGAGGAAAGAAAATTCAAGAAATTGAAATTATTTAAATGGTCGAAATTTAAGAAAATTGAATTTAGTAATTTTGACTAAGAAAATTGTATTTGAAGAAAATATTAATAACCGGAAACAATTCTGACGTAAACCTAAATCTTTACGGTAAGTCACGGTTACGAACATTAATTTTAAAATGTTGCAAAACGAAATAGAAATCAAATAAATATGTACAACACACGGATAAAATAACTTTGCAACATGAATAGAGGAAAAAAATATATATATATATATAATAGTCAAGACATAAAAATGAAAACACTGAACATTGACTATGTACAAAATACAAAATAATTCCTGAAATAAAAAGGATCAAAATTAATACATACAAAATATTGTACGATCACTGATTTAAGAAGTATGAATTTAATATTCGGTCAGGATAAAATGCGTAAGAAACATTACGAACAGGGAAATTTAATTTTGACTAAATTTAAGATTTCATGTAGAAAGTTAAGAAATTAATAAGAAATTTTAATTTGGGAAAACTTTCAGAGATCTATGATCATATAAAACATGACAATTCCCTTCACCATACCAAATAAAATATAAAGAAAAAAATAAAATAACAAAATAAATATATACAATAAATACACCCCTGAATTTCAGGGCGGGCAACGTCGTGCTCGACTACGCCGCTTACAAGGTAGCGGGTAGTCGAGACACGGCAACGGCAACGGCGTTACGCGTCGCCGCTGTCACTTTCTGGATCATCTGAATAAAGAAAATTGAACGAAAAAGATTAAATCTAATTCATAAAATTATGAACACGTGTGAAATTGACATGTAAATTGGTTCAATGTAAGTATACATTTTCGCATATGGCGATACGTGCTGTTACCTTAAATTCTCTCACGTTCATAAGAACAATATGGAGGGAAATCACTGTAAAATGGTATACGGGAATAGAATGTTCAAGCATTTGAATGCAACAGGAACATGTTCCTTCCCGACATAAATTGTTATAACAACACGACAACTTCGTGAGTGATACTACCCCCCACCCACCCCCAGTCAACAGATTTTAATACTTAATCCAAGTTAAGAATAAGAGAACAAAATATCAAATTTCTTAAGACTACAAGTTACTACCTTTCCTTAAAATCATCATTTAGAGTTCGAACGCGCAGCGGAAAATTTAATTTTCCTACGCACAGAGAGCCTAATCTACTTTAGCGCTTAGTTCGCGCTGCCGCGCTCATTGCGGCTAAAAGTTCAAAACCGAGGATTTCGTAAAGATACATTTCCAACTTTTACCGGATGGTTACCGGACACTCAAAATTAATGTTTTATGTCATTTTAACTTATACGTACTATGCAAACTTGCACGGTAAACAAATTTTTAAGATTTTAAACACCCCCCCCCCCCCCACACCCCCCCCTACTGAATGTTTTCAATACTTGCACCTCACTCACACTCTAGTTATTCTAGATTACTATGTTATTCTTGAAACGGAAACGGTGCCACACAAATAAATAATACGCTATACAGGAGTCCAGTTCTATAAACTTAGTTCGGACTACCTAGCCACAGTGAAGTTATTATACAAATAAATAACGACAACACCACATGGCAAGGATTCACTTTCACGAATAGAGGATATAAACAGCATTTAAGGACATTCATTTCTTAAATCTAATAAAAAAAAAATGAAGGTCCTAAACAGATGCTACTTTAATTATTTTAAGGCATAAAATTATCTACCTATTATGAAACGGAAGTTGAACGAACTGTTCATAGCTATGCTATACGGTTTAATTTTACATCCATAAGGACATGAATTATAAAATTAAAATTATTACTAATAAGTAAGCAATATTTGCATTTCACATCCATAAGGAAATGGATCATGAAACGAAAATTGCAGTTTCATTCATTTTAAAACCAGTTCGTAGAAATTCCTATTTCAGTGCTTTAAATAAATTAGCACCACGTTGTTAACATAAATAACATATAAATAAATAGAAATTGATTTCATACCATTTCATGACTTACTTCAAGGCCTACAATTCAGAGTGCCTATACCAAGTAAACTTGACAATAAGCATTCCTGATGCTCAGTGCAAAACTTATTAATTCATAAAAGTCGCACTGCTATTACCTATGGTGAAGCTTCTTACTTTGGAAAATGTTCCTGTTACCCATGGTAAAATTATTAATTTGGGAAAACATTCCTTTTTACAAATTGTAAAGTTGCTAACGTGTAATCACACTGCTGCTACCTATGGTACAGCGCAATTAACGTTAATTACGTAATATGATTCGCTATGTGAATCAAACTTGATTAGAAGTGAGGTACGCTTAAGATCTGGAATCCAGACGTAACTTCAAGTTGACGGTTACACTAAGTTCGAAGTGCCTCACATGTAAGTTCCTAAGGAACAGATTACACACGTTTATTCAGGTCGTAGTGAACACCTTGAAAGATCTACCGCATGCTGGAAGCTACTGTTTCCTGGTTGGCAACAACCGCATGTGAACTTAGTGTTGTAAGTGCAGTCTTATAACCTAGCAAATCAATGATGGAGTCTGGCCAACTAGTATTATTGATTAGCCCAGGGTAACTAGTGCTGTAGTTACACCGTCACTCAGTGACATGGAAGTCCGACGGAATCCGTCCCATTAATTGAAATAAAAAATGTAGTTGTTTTGACTTCCGGTGCTAGTCACCTTATAAGCGATGCAACATCGCTCTGAACAAGATATTCAAAATTAAAGTAAGCAGGCATATGCTAAGTTAAACAGTTTGCTATGCAACGCTTAGTGACCGCTGATTTTACGGAAGCATGCATTAATCTAAGTTAAACAGTTTGCCATGCAACGCTTAGGTTCTCGGGAAAATTTTTACGGATGCCGCGCAACTTCTAAGTTAAACAGCTTGCGTTCGCAACGCTTAGATACCGTATGTTACGGATGCCGTGCTATTTCTAAGTTAAACAGTTTGTAGATACAACGCTTAGATACCGGGATAAAATTTTCCGCATGTCATGCATATTCTAAGTTAAACAGCTTGCCATGCAACGCTTAGATACCGGGAATTTCACGGGTGCCTTGCATTTTCTAAAATAAACAGTTTGCAATTCGCAATGCTTAGATGCGACACTGCCGTGCTCCGGCAGATTAGTGCAAACCTGGATTAGAGAAAAAAAATATAATACAGCAGCATTAAAAAAAAAAAATAATAATGCATTATATGATTGCTGCAATTCGATTTAAAATTTAAATCATAGGTTTCTGGAATTTTGGAATTCCAGTCTTCTAAATACGCCTGTGCTCTGGTCGCTTACGTTCAGAAGGACCAGTGCAGGTAGCACATGGCATAAAACGGTTCTTTTCCAGGTAAAAGAGCTCGTTTTCAAGGTAATTACCTTACAGACAAATCACTCTATAACAAGCACTCTAGTAACGAATACGAGTCGCTAGAGCATCGCACGACATTAGAGTCGAGGATTGTACAGATCACAATTCTGGCGGTATAACATATTTATTGTGAGGCAACGCAATAATTTCTTAAAATTCATGTTTGCTGGTGGAACCTTACTGTTAGGTTCGACCTGAGCATGTAGTCAAAATGTGTTGACACACATATACATGAACAAGGTTCTTAAAATGCCATGATAGACGGCTTTCCGTATTGGTCGGTTTGAACTGTCGCTTGGTAGTCAAAAGGGAAAACAGACAAACATGGATACACACGTTCTTAATAATCTACGATTGACGGCTTTCCCCCGGGTTAGTCTAAACTGTCTCGTAGTAGTCAAAATGGGTGAAACAAATACAAATAAACACGTAAAACATTTTACATGCCACATCAACCAAGCCGCATATATGAATGAGTTGCAGTACTCGCTATGCTGTTTCGAATAAATGAAACATAGACTCAAATACAGACACTAACAAAATACCACCTAAACATGGAGCATGTGAAAATAATTTAAATATTATGTACGCAATAAGCACGCAATTGTGAAAATTGACATTGGGAATAACAGTAAATGACACTTACATTAAGGGGTTAAGCGAATACGACTTAACGGGGTAAACGAAACAGGTATCCTGTCCCCACCCTTGTTCAAATGCTTATTTTGTTACTATGTAGCATGAAAATATTACTAATTAAGTAAAAGCATGATGAAACAATTTTGCTAACTTGGTCGTCAGTTTGAGTCCCAATACGAGACCAAACAAGTGATGCATTCAGAAACATACAAGTTTCTGGGCGACTCATGTATGTAGCATGCATATGATATTTTATTATCTATGAAAACTGTGTATTCCGATGAAATCTCGTTGCTATTGGTACGACAGGAAAATATTTAAATTTGACAATGTCAAATAGTACTGTTCGAATCAAACCGTGGATATTCCATATTTTATTCATTATTTATTTGCCCAAGGGAGCAAATCAAAGTCACGTTTGGGTATAAAAAGTGGCTTTTCTTCCAAAGGTGAAGAGGCAAGAAACGAGATTTCAAAGGGAGAATGTTGAAAGTTGATAAGGCATAGCTAGTAACGCTTGTGTTTTCTTTCACTCCCCCAGCTAGAGCAGAAAAGTAGGCCAAATGGTTGGCAACGTAATTACCGAGGGTAGAGAAACCCCACTCAGCCTTGAACGACCTTGGCCGGACCAGTGGCCAACTCGAGGTCAAAAGTAGAGCACAACACGATATGGGAAAGTGCCACGCCTCCCTCGTTGAAAGCAAGAGGGTAAACAAACCCATGTGGCCACCCAAGGCAAACGAAATATCATTTATTTCAGATCAACAGCAACAAAGTTGATTTTATAAAATATTGAGTTCAGTTACATGGAGAATGCGCTCTCGAGTCTTGCATGCACTTAAGCCATACAATATTTTATTCCAAATTCCACCCAGACTAGTGTTGCTTAATTAATATAGCAATTTAATCTTGCTGTACATAATTATTGCCCTGATTTCTGTGAAGGTTGTTTTTTTTTACCTCAAAGAAAGGTTCGTTTTTCCTAGTCACACAGCAATTAACTTTGGGCCGCCGGTGAATGCGAAATTTTTGCTTAATTATGTAAAGCAGTTTCTGTTATACATGAACTGGGTTTGGAAGCTAAAATAAGGAACCACTAAAAAGGTACCATGATTTTAGAATGAACAGGGATTATGTAGGGAAATAATTAATGGCTTAATTAATATTCATAACAGAAACAATACAATTAATTAATTGAATGCATAACTGCATAATATCATACATTTATTAAATGCATGAGCCGAGTATTTATTCGAGTAGATCAAAACGACTCCAGATAGCAATTATAATTGGGAGTCCTTCTTCAAAGACGACCGAGAGGCGGCAAGATCATTTGAGACTGAACAAGTGTAATTACACTTATTGTTAGAGTTTAAAAGATGGCATTACCAGCTGACATTATTTACGACAGTTTCGTAGAAGCTAAATGACTTTCTAGAAGTAGATTTAATTACGATAAGATCGTCGCTCATGATCGATCACTACGTGGAATAACAATAAGTCCCTCCCACACGCGATGGCGGCATATACCTTCAAAGTGCCGCGTACGGGGAACAATTAATGAACCCGAACGCAACAATAGAATGATTGACAGGCAGAGAGGTCCCAATTGACGATAAGGGCCCAAGCTGTCCAAATGTTACTATATTTAGCATTTCAATAATAAATCAATACTACAATGGATTGATCATGGCCGATAACGCCACAGTATTTAAGCTGAACCTCGGAATGCGTGATATCATCCGATCACCAGCAGCTTACCAGTCGCTAACTAGTTCACGCCAGTCAAATTCCAAAGGCCGCAATCCAGAAGTACGCCAGGCAGATTTCCGTGCCGAGCTAGCGACGGGGCTTCGCCGCTCAGCCGACCCGTGGGCCCATGGCCGCACTCAAGCTTCCATTAATGAGCTAAGTATTCTGATTTATTAGCGATAGCTAATTGTGTTTATGCTTAACTAGTACCAATCTAAATTAACCCGAGTTCCTTTAATTTACCTCATGAGAATATAATAATGATTAGGTTTACCGCTCGACTTAATCCGTAATGCCATTCGTTAAACTCATGTCAATCATTGTAATCATACAATCAAATCATAATAATCTGTCACTGATTTAATTGGCCATATGTGGGGTCAATATTGTGTACAGTGGAGTGTTGATTAAAGGCCCAGTATAATTGGATGTTTGCTTATTTTTTAGTCTACCTATTTTATACTTGATTAGTGTTTATTACAATTGTTTGCCCTTATGCCATCCTAGACAATAATGTTTATTCAAGTCAAATGGTCACTGGAATAGAACATTACAACAAGGCCGCGCGGCGACAGGGGTCTACTATTCAAGAAAGTATAAATTCCTATTTGTTATCAGCACGTATCACTATTTCCTCTACCACGCAAGCAACACACGGAAAATTGTACTTTAACAGAGAATTAAAGTCTCGGCTGGATTTATTGTTCCCTAACCCTATTGCAGCCGTTCGTAGTAAACAATTAAAACAAGTACAGGGCACCCACCATCGTGAGTTGAAAACGTATCAAATAGGTGATAAGGTTTGGTATCGTGACTTCAGTACTAAAAATGATAGGCTATGGTCAGTTAGTGTCGTATCTCAACTAGGTAGTAAACTCAATCCTATATTATCGTTGACACTAACGGTAATACGATTCGCAAACATCGCGAACAGCTAAGGTTACGTACCGTTGAGCATGAATATCCAGAGCAGCCACAAAAAACACCTAATCCGTTGGCGAAAAGCAAAATTCCTGCATGAATAATAATAAGCAAAATCACGCTATTTCAAAACGCATGTCTTTTGGTGGTAAGCAACGTGAAAAGCCAAGTTCCGCTGACATAGTTCCTGAGCGTCGATCTCTCGGCCAATCCAGAAAGTCGATTTCTGTCGTCGAGGGATCAAATTCACCAATCCGACAGCTTGAAAAATCACCTGAAAATTTGCCTCGCAAGTTACCAGGTGGCAGGAAATCTCCAGCGAAATTACCCCTCACACACAAAGTAGATGAGTCTACAAATGTAAATAACCAATCACCTTTGGCTAGTACCAGCGCCCCTCTCGAAGGAAATTCGAAGCCAGAAAGGTCACAACCATCATCGGTTGTTACGTCACCCTCCGCTAAGCAATCACCACCGAAGCCAGGTCATGCTAACAAAAAAGCAAAACCGAATCCTAATAAACTTAAAGTTGTGCTATCACCAACACAAGTCGATATTGCTGCGCAACTTAATAATCCTCTAACTCGTTCAAAGAGACTTCGTAGAGCTACTGACAAGCTCAATTTGTAGTTTTTTTTGCAAAATTACCAGTTGGCTACAACTTCTCTGTTTTTTTTTTTTTTGTTGTAATCTGTTGCCCGTGAATTAAACGATAATTCTTTTTAAACTGTAGCGAGTAACGCTAACATGTTTCTGTCCCTAGTTATTCGTGCAGAAAATCGGCTCTGTTTATTTTAAAAATCTCCACTTTTAAAATTAGGTAAAAATGTAGTGTATATTGTTGTTTGTGTGAAAAATTGATTTCACGGTTTTATCCTTTTTTGTATCTTTTTGGCTTTTCATGTACACAAATTCTTCAACATCGGAACTAAAAATTGCTTGGAGCCGCAATTCTAACTCTGGTGATTTACTAACTGAAAAGTAACATCTGCACCTATGTCCGGGATGCCAGGTGTCTTTCTGCAAGCAACGATGTAGCGTTTTAGCTACTGAAATGGTTGCTGATTAAAAGAAAATTACCCAAAAAAGGCTGCACAAATTAAAACCACACATGAAATTACTAATAGAATTTATTACAAAATTGCTCCTGAAATAAAAATAAAAATTTCAAACTGGCAAAGTTTTCAGTCAGTTTAGCAATGTTTAATTTTTGCTTAACCCTATACATCTTCAGTTTTTTTTATTTTATTCTGTAAAACAGCTTTCAAAAATAGTGTTTATCTTTAACTCGAAAGCGAAAACTTATGTATCTTTCTTTAAAAATAGGTAGTGACTAAAAAAATACCTCTTGCCTTCGTAATCATGATTTTATTTCCAGCTAGGCTTAGATAATTTTTTTTCTCTGTTTTTTTTTCCGCTCGCTGTATTGTGGAGTCGTCACTTGTGTGCTTCACAATGGCCGCCTTCAATTTCATGTCAATATGTTAACCCTACCTAGATAACCCTTTAACTACTCAATAGGCTATTCCATTATTATGTATAGCATTTGTTCACATCACATGACTTCCTGTTGTAACAGTATTTAAAGAGAATTAAACAGGAAACAGTCTTATCAGCTGTAGCCTACACTCTGGTAGTCCGTGTTGTTCCTTTACCATTGGTGCCCACGCTGGCCTTAGGTGTGTCCCTGCCAAGGACATCACAGTCTTGGACTATTTTGTGTAATTCCCACGGTTTGCACTTAATAGAAATTGATAATTGCGTGTAATTCCTGCGGTTTACACGTAGTAACGGGTTCCCAGAGGTCCCACAAAATATTTTCTAATCGAAATTGTATTTTACTCTTTGCATCGCATGCAAGGTTTAAGTTGAATTTTAAATGTAAATTCTTGTTGATCTTTATTGTAAAAATCGCCGTGCTTTAATTTAAAGCTTTTCTTATTTGACACAAGTTGATACTAAATGTAATTGTTTATATTTATCTGCATTTTAACAAACCGAGAGTTTGGAAAACGCCCATTTTTCTGCTAGTGAGATTAATTGCTAGAGTTGTAGTACTTAAGAAAACAACTTGATATTTAAACTCAGGGCTGCAATTAACAACACCCACCTGGTGGCAGCGAATACCCCCTTTGAAGTTGTCTAGTTAGCCTACAGTTAGGACAAATGACTCTCTGTTACCCATACTGGGCCAGTAATACATGTGTGCTGTTTCCGTAAAAGTAAAAACCGCCACCACAACAAGAAGTTAAAGGTCAAAACCATCTTGATGTCGGCGAGGCCACAAGCACCTCGATAGTCGTAGCTCCGGCCACTACAACTTGGTGGCAGTGGTGGGATGAACAGGTGCCGTTCCTTCATATGTTTTCCCCCTGCCATGCTACTACAGTTGAACAATTCTTCAATCTGTTAACCACAACTTACATGAAAGTTGCACGAAAAAGATGTCCATGACTCCGTCAAAATAGTCACCCGAGAAAGACGCCTGCATTGCCGTTACAAATCAATGACCCCCCCCCCCCAGCCTCGGTAACAACGCCGTTCCTGGAGCCAGACGACTGGAACTGCAGCTTCACCGAGTGGACGCCTGCCCAGCCGAGATGCCAGCATCAACCGTAACCAGTGAGGAGAAACCGGCCAAGAAGGACGCGGTGCTCCGTTGCTGTCTGCTGTGACCTTTGGATACGCCAACCATCGCCACAGTGTGTGAATCCAGAGACGTTCAACTACAAATGCCAGTGGAATCAGTGTCTTCAATCGACGGTGGGACAATTGACTGAAAGTGGATGACTGACCGGACAGTGATTGTGCAAAATGGGTAAATGTGCATAGGATATGCTTTGGCCTGCCAAGCCTAGTGTTATAGTTAGAAGCATTTATGTATTTTAATCATTTATACACCAAAGCTAGGGGTGATTGAAAAAGTGTATCTATTGCTGAAGCTTACTGGCTTAGGATGAGAAACGTTTAAATTCGTGCTCAGTCTTAACTTAAAGTTTGAATTAATTTTGCGACTGCATTTTAATTCCGTAACTCATTTATACAAGCTGTATTTTTGAACGTAACGTTAAAATTTCCAAAATGGCAAGTTTTGACGAAATAGTTGAAGGTCTGAAAAACAAAGAGCTTAAGAAAGCCTGTTTAGACTTAGGACTAGCAGTAAGCGAATCCAAACAGATTTCCCTTAAAAGTTTAAGAGATGCAGTTGACGATAACAAAGTTACCTTAACTGAACTTGCCGACACTCTAGAGAGTGCTATTGATAGAAGAGACTTAGCCATTCAGACTTAGAAAGAAATAGCTCTTAAAGAAAATGAATTACTCTTAAAGGCTGAAGAGTTAAAGTTAGAAGCTCTTAAAGTTGCTGATGCGGACAAACGCAGAGCACACGAACTTGCATTAATTGACCAACAGGCACAAATACGTGACCCTGACGCTCGATTAAAGTAGCAAGAAGCGCAGATTAGAGAACGCTCTAGTGCTCAAGAGCTACAAAAGCTCGATAAGCAGATTGAACTAGCTAGGGTAAATGCTGCTAATCTTAGTGTTAGTTCTGGCCACACAAGTGGTACAGTAACCCCGACCTCACCTCGAGTTCCAGTAAGCAAACCAGGCAAGATTGCAGATGTTGTGCGTTTAGTAACCAAATGGACGCCCAACTCAGAGATTAACAGTTTTGCTAAATTTTTGAAAGAACAATGTTAACGCAAAATATTCCCAAAGAGGAATGGGTCGTCGGTTTACAGCCTCACTTAGGGGAAGTGTTAATTAAAGTGTGTGATCAGCTTCAAGATGCTGACATGCATGATTATGAAATTGTTAAGACTAAACTTCTTGACAGGTTTGGAAAAACTAAGAAGTCCGTGCAAACCCAGTTTCGCTCCCTAGAAAAATCGCCTGAACAAATGTATCGCGATTATGCGTTTGAACTGGAACTCCTGTTTTCCCGTTGGGTCTCACTAGCTAAAGTTAATAAGAGCTATGATCAACTAGTGAATTTAATTCTACTCAAAAAATTCACGAAAGTCTGCCCAATTGCATTACGCAAATGGCTTCCCGACCAAATCAAAACCGGCACGTTAGCCGAGGCAGCAAAACTCTGTGACGAGTTTACAACTCGCAGTAAACAAATTGCAGTTGACGTTTCTTTGAAAACGAACAAGACACAACCTAGTGTCCAGCCGTCTAGTAATGCTTCTAAAGCATCATCTAACAACCGGGGTGGTAACCGGAGTTATCAGACTGCAGCTAAACCGGCCGGTACTGCAGCGCCCTTACCAGATTCCACTAGTGGGGATTCGGCCAGCAGTAACTACAACGGCCCTTCTAACCGTGAGTTTGACAGGCCACGTGTGCCAAGGGCTAACGATGGCACATGCTTCTTTTGTAAAAGGCCCGGCCATAGACGTATAGAGTGTAAACTACGTATTGCTCAAGAACAAGCTGACACAGCAACAGCTAAGTGTAATTTCGCGAGCAATAATCCTCCCGAAATCGTCCTGTCCAAACATTTTCATGAATGGTCAGTAAATGGAACCAAGTGTTTAGTGCTCAGGGACACCGGTTCAACTCACGACGTAATTGATAGGAAACTTGTACATCCTGATCAATTCACAGGTGAATACACCCATTGTTCAAACGCTCTTACAGAGCTGCTCTTACAGAGCAAACAACCGCTCATGCAATTGCAATGATCGAAGTTCAAACCCCGTATGGGCCTTTAAAAACAGAGGCTTTGGTCTCAGACCACATGGGACCCCATTTCCAGATAGATGCTTTTGGGTGTTCCCTCCCAGACTGTTCTGGAGGAGAAAGGTTTGAAATCGTTACCCGAGTATTGTAATGCTGTGACCCGTTCACAAACACGTGAGGACCAACAACTCTCGATAGTGAAACCTAATTATCGTGAGATCGATTCTGCCAGTGAATCCGACTCAGATAACGAATCTGAGCAACGTGTAGTTTTCTCCCCCTGAAACTACACAAGGTTTTGTTAGCCCTAAACCAGATAGTTTAGACAAAGCCATACTTGCCCCCCAAACCGAACAGTTGTCTGAATTGTTACACATCAACAAAACCGAATTTGCTAAGTTGCAATTAAATTGCCCAACTTTACAAACTTGCTGGAAGACTGCCAAGATTCCCATCGAGCAGCAAGATGAGAACAAACAGTTCTTCATCGGAAAAGGATTGCTTTTTCGCAAGCCCTTTTCGACCTTTAGGTAAGCTGGAACTAAGAACCAGTTAGTGATTCCTAATGAACCTAGGAGTTTCGTATTGAACACATGATAATGCATGGGCTGGGGCATATAGGCCGGTCTAAAACGAAGGACAGAGTGTTATCAAACTTCTATTAGCCCCATTGTTTCACAGATATTGAAAACTACGTTGTGACATGTTTGACTTGCCAGAAAAATGGCAAAACAGGGCAAAAATTTGTTGCTCCCATGGTGCTAGTGCCCATGGACGGTGAGCCCTTCAACAGATATATTGTAGATATCGTTGGGCCCATCAGGCCTACTAGTAAGGCTGGTTATAAGTATAATTTATCATTGCTTGACCCCGCAACAAAGTTCCCTGAAGCTGTTCCCCTCAAAGAGGCTAACAGCCAGAGTGTTGTTGATGCACTCCTGGTCATTTTTTCCCGACTAGGGTACCCCAGCGAGCTCCAGTCTGATCTGGGCTCATGCTTCATACCCGAACTCACAACTTTATTTCTTGAAAAATGTGGAATCAAGTGTGTGAACTCTAGTGTGAACCATCCACAGAGTAACAGCGTGGAACGCTTCTACCGTACGCTCAAAGCAGTGCTGCGAGCTGTTTGTCACGAGCATCCCCATGATTGGGAACGATGCCTTCCAGGCGCCATGTTGCCCTGAGAACTACTCCACATGAGAGCACGAGCTTTAATCCAGCTGAGTTAGTTTACGGACGTAACCTCAAAGGCCCACTGCAGCTTGTAAAAAGCCAATGGATCAAGCCGGACATTCATCCATCCGTCCTGGAGTACATCTTGGACTTGCTCCAAAGATTCAAGTACTCACGGGAACTCTCACTTGAGAACATTGTAAAAAGTCAAGTAAAAAATAAATCTTACTATGACATTAAGGCAGTTGAACGGAAGTTCAAAGTTGGTGATAAACTGAAGCCAGCTAGAGCCAATAAATTAGAGATTTATTGGGATGGCCCTTGTGAAGTTTTGAAACGGTTGTCTGATACCAACTATCTTATTAAAAAGTCGTTTGGTTTGAAAAAAGAAACCGTGTATCATGTAAACCTTTTGAAACCCTATCTGCCTAGGGAAGGTGCCAGTAGTTTCACTCTCTCTGACGAACGTGATTTATATCACAAGGACCATGTCTGGAAAGGCCAGCCTGGTGATGGCCATCTCACTTCTAAAAAGCCATGTTTCTCTTTAAGAAGATCGGCGATTTAACCGAATCGCAGAAGATTGATTTACTAAACGTCTTTGACAAAGTAGATGTAGTTTTTTCGACTCTGCCGGGTCGTACCGACCTTGTTACTCACAACGTTGAACTTGTTGACTCTCAAGTCAAGCCTTACAAGTATTATCGCCACGCTAAATACGAGTGAGATCTAATTTTACAGAGATACAGCGGATGCTCAATCTTGGTCTGATTGTTGAAACAGACTGTCCCCACGGCTCTCCTATGATAATTGTTCATAAGGAGGATGCCAGTCCTCGCCCAGTAGCTGACTACCGCAAGCTCAACAACAATACAGTCAGAAAAGACTATCCCATTCCTAACATTGAGGAGTGTATCGAACGAGCCGCTAAGTGGAAATTTATTTCTATCTTTGATTTAAATCGTGGATTTTGGCAAGTGCGCTTGACGCCACAAGCTTCCTTAGCTGTCACTATCACGACTCCCATATGGAAATTTGCTCCCCTAATTATGAATATGGGAATGAAGAACGCCCCATGTTGCTTCCAAAAGCTAATGGATAATGTCACTCGTGGCATGGAGGAGTACGTCACCCCTTTTCAGGATGACACCGCAGTTGGTTACGAAACGTAGCCACAGCATCTCGACAATGTCTTGAATTTTCTCACTACTGTCAAGATGGCCAGGCTTACTGTTAACGCAAAAAAGTAGCAGGTCGCTTGCAGCAAAGCCACCTTTTTAGGACACGAGGTTGGCAATGGATCACGCACACCCTCTGAGGTGAAAGTCCTTGCCGTGCAAAAATTCGCACGGTCCCAAACTATGAGAGATGTCCGTTCCTTTCTGGGCCTCATTGGTTATTATCAAAGATATATTAACCATTGTTCTGAAATCTGTGCTTGTCTTTCAGACTCCTTGAAAAAGGAAGCACCAGATCCCGTTGTGTGGGATGAATCCAAACAAACTGCGTTTGACTCTTTGAAAACTGCCGTAGTGACGTTTCCAGTCCTAAGAGCTCCCGACTTCAGTCAAACTTTTATTTTACAGTGCGACTGTTCCGAACGTGGCATGGGCTGTGTGTTGTCCCAAGTGTTGGATGAAGACGAACACCCCTGTCTGTACGTTTCGCGCAACTTACAACTAGGGTGCAGAATTATGGCACGACTGAAAAAGAATGTGCGTGTTTGATCTGGTCTGTTGCTAAATTACGGCCTTACATTTATTAGACAAAATTTATCATCGAATCAGATCATAACCCGTTACACTGGCTCAAGCAAATGTCTGGCAAAAATCCCAGATTGCTTAGGTGGAGCCTCACCCTACAAGACTACGACTATACAGTTCGTTATAAACCTGGAAAGAAACATGTTAATGCCGACACACTTAGCCGGTATTTTGTTCAAACAGTAAAGTTGTTCAAACATTTTGTTTTCAGTAAAAATTGACTGTAAATTAATTTTTGTCTTGAATTATGTAATTTTGGTCTGTTGGAAGCTCATCCCTAAGCAAGTTCCAGTTAATCCCTGTTTTGGACTTTCACACCTAAATTTTAAGTACCAATGTTTTATTCTTTTTGTCATTATCAATGCCTTCCTATGTGGAAGGATAATTACAGAGATTGTAATGACACAGTAAAAATATTCATTAGGAGTATTCTACGGGAATTGTAACTTGTCCCTGGTTAGTTCCTCTTTAAATTTTCTACGAAATGGCTTTCTTTAAAAACAGCTGTCTATCTACCCCTCTGCGAAAAAGGTTAGCACTGTCGTTAAAAGGTTGTTGGTTTTTATCCACAAAATCTCCCAGCGTTGTGTTTTTATGTTTAAGTTGTTTGGTAACCTCAAACCATTCTAGTGGGAGTAGTTTAACAGTAAATAAAGCTGGCCGTTTACGGCGTGCCCATAGTATTCGATTTTCTAACCCCTATCGCAGGCTAGGTTAATTGAAATGTGGCGGAGAGTCAATTTCGCAATCATCCCAGATAAAAAAAATGACTAGTCTTGAGCAGAGGCAGAATCCGTACGGGATCTATTACCAGAGCAATAGACGGTCTCATTTACTTGTTATGACAAAATACCAAAATTAACTTTGTAATTTCTAGTGTGTTTCTTGATTTAAATGTTTTTTTGCCCCATTTTCTGAATACTTGTTCGATTTTCCTGCACAGACGCAGCGCGGACAGTATTTAGTTAATGGTTGCAAAAATAGTGTTCTTAACTATGTAATTTAATTTTGCCTTAAATTAATTAAACCACAAAAACGTTAGTCCCCCAAAAATATAAAACGGCGATTTTAATTTTTGCAAAACAAGTGTTCTTCTAAAACTATGTAAAATGATCCTGGGATAGGACTAAGTATCCCCTGGAGGTGTATTTCCTCAAACTGGAAATGTATTTTCTCACCGGAGGTGTATTTCCTCAATACTTGATGCATTTATACCGCGTATTCTTGCAATTTGGATACAGTGCTTGGTAGTTCAAGTTTTTGGCATATCTTGTGTGCACTAACCTTTCTGTTTTAGCTCCTATTGTGGAGTTCAACAAGAACCACAAATAGAATCTCCTTGGAAGGGAGCTGTAAAGTAGGCCGAGTTCTTCACCCGATTTGAGAGGAGACCTCAACTCAAACCATCAAAAACCAAAGGGTAATTTCGTTTACGGCGATGAACAGTTTTTTTTTCTCGGCGCTACGGCCGTGAAAACCCCAACTTCAACAACCTGTAACTCCATGAAAAATGGACCAATTCGTCTCAACTTTAAAGCTCTTAATAGCTATGAACTTTATCTGTATTCCCCCGGAAACAGATCATCAAAATTCCATCTAGAAGTCACTCTACAGCATTTTGAAAAACACACGAAACCGAAGCCGAAATTCACGTAGCGCACGAGATGCCATTTTTCACACTTGTAAAAATTGTAATTATTTTCCTTCATTCCTTTTAGGCATAAAGCCAAAGACATTAGCTTAGTGTTTGATAGGAGGGGCTTCCTCTACGAAGGTACTTAACCTCAGACTGTGATGTATGAGGGTGGCAGTCATACACTTGTGGGTTCAACTAAGGCATAGTAAGGACTAGGAACAACTGTGCTGTAGGCTAACACTTGAAGGACTTTAATCAGTAGCTTACAAGGCTTTATATAAGGTATGTCACATGACATGTGGTCATGTGATACTGGTATGGCAACAACATTGTATGGATAGACTGTATTAACTATGGAGGTATATTAGGCTGTGAATGGGTTTACATTAGGACTTAAAGGACTACCATTGTGGTGCATCTATGACGACACCACAATACAATCAACTAATAAAAAAATAATAATTCTTACGTCTAGCTGAAAAATAAATACGTATTATTTTGAAGACGAATTTTTTATTAATCACTGCCTACTTTAAGTTGTATTTATTATGAAGAAAATGTGTCGCTTTCAAAGAAAGAACTGAACATTTTTGTGAAAGCTTGTAACCTCCCCTTAACTCAACAAAATATCTGACATTTAAATGATACTTGAAAACTGGTTTCATAAAATCCATCTGATTTTTTTATTATGACAAATCTGGCTTGTAGTTGATAATTTCAACTAAATTTCGGTAGTGTTTCCTTTTTTGGCTTTTTAGTTATAACAACAACTGCTGTTCACAACGGAGTTGACTTGTTGCAAACATGTGGCTGCTGAGTACATCTGTTGGTTAGTTACAGACGCGTTAGCTCACGCCAGAGGCTGTTTCATCTCCCAAAGCAGTTGTCTAGTCATGAAGGAAATATTTACATAAAAGAGAAAAGAAACATGTTTTAAAACCGAGGAATCAGTTTTCCTCACGAATAACTAGAACCACTACATGTTGCCAACCATAGGCACAATTAAAATTTACAAGGTCAATCCCTTGCACGATTAACAATTCCAAACACA
>JAHWFP010052701.1:77904-124357 GCA_023313725.1 Lithobius niger | reverse complement strand
AGTCCGACCTAAGATCAAATCAACAAATCTGTAGATCCTTAGTATTTGGGGAAGCACCCTGAAAATACGTCATCTAAATGCAGATTTAGTGTTTAGATTAAGTTCATAATAATAATCACGGGAAGAAAACTGGTTTTTAGAAAGGGACCGTGAACCCTGACGTTATCGCGATGGGGGCCTAGAATGCCGACTATGGCGCCACCTCCATAATTCCCTCAAAGCTAAGGTTAGGTTAATTTAAAACTAAAATTTCGAATGGGGTTTCCAAAATTAAATTTTCTAAACTAACACTAGTCTAATACGAACCAACTACCTTTGCCCGGCATGGCAACATTCGGACGGGACATCTCCTATACTGACTGGCGTAGTCACCTCTGGCTTTGAGATCTGATGAGCATGTGCTACGATTGAGAGGAGCGGGGGCTTTTTATGCTACGTACCGGAAGTTCGCGCGGACGCGTAGGAGAGCTTCGCGGCCTGGTTGGCTGAGGGCCTTGAGAACAATAGTAAAGTCGGCAACGCAAAGGATTTTTTGTTAGGCGCGGTTTGAAGGAGTAACTATGGACTGCGTGATAAACAGAGGCTGGTAGAGTTATACTCATTGTTTGGAACGTGAATAAGGCCTTTAATTACTACGGATTGTTTTCTCAGTCAACCACGATGTTATGCATCGCGACTATTGAAGGAATGCTCTCAATAAATTCGGTTATTAACATTGGGAAGCCAGGTTTACTTTGGGAAATTGAAAACTAAGTCGGTTTTGCTAGGAACAACGGAGTACAAACAGAAAAGACGTGTCCGGGAAAATTCGTAAGATTAAATGTTGCCTAAGCTCCGGCAGTTGGGATGGCAAAAGATTACGTTAAAAGATTATAATAAAATAAAAATTATGGTTACCAGCAAATGCTAAAATGCATTTTAAATAGTGGAGTCAATATTTGTAGACGTTAAATTAGGGTTTTTGGATGTTGGACATTTCTCAGGTGTATCTTAGATCGTCACCTTAAATCTACTTAAGAAATATCAAAACAAAGTATCTGTACAATTATTATGGAGGTTAAGTACCTTCGTAGAGGAAACTCTTCCCTACAAACACTAAACTAATGTTTTCGGCTTTATGCCTAAGTGAAAAGCAAAATTAAATTTTCTAAACTAACACTAGTCTAATACGAACCAACTACCTTTGCCCGGCATGGCAACATTCGGACGGGACATCTCCTATACCGACTGGCGTAGTCACCTCTGGCTTTGAGATCTGATGAGCATGTGCTACGATTGAGAGGAGCGGGGGCTTTTTATGCTACGTACCATAAAAAGCGTATGTATGGTTTTACGCTACGGTGATTTTACGGCATCGGTTTCGTGCGTTTTTCAAATGGATGTTGTGAAAGTTCTAGAAGGAATTTTCGTGTTCAGTTTGCGGGGGGAAAACAGATAAAGTTCGTGGCTATTATGAGCTGTTGAGATGAGACGGATTGGTCCATTTTCTTGAAAGATACAGGCGTTTGAAATTTGGGGTTTTTCACGGCCAAGGTGCAGAGAAAAAAAAAGTGTTCGTTGCCGTAAACAAAGTTTTCTCTCAGGTTGTTGTTAGTTTGAGTTGAGGTATCCTCTCAAATCGGGTGAAGAATTCGGGCCTTCTTTACAGGTGTGTGTGCGGATGGAACACGGACTAAGCATTAAAGGACAATCCGAAAAGTATTTTTGATGCCACTCAATTGGTATTACCAGGAGCCTATAGAAAACAACTAGGAGCGTGTGTGGCTGGTTTATGTTAGAAGTGCTTAATTTAGTACGAAGTGCTAACGCCAGAAGGAGAAACAATACTGCGCCTGCGCCAAGTTGTCTAAAATCGAAACTGAAACTTAGCACGTGCATGAAAGCAACGCTCCATTTTATTGTTGGCTAGAGCAACTTACGAACAACTGATTGTCTGTTTGTTTAGTTTTTTTTATTATTACTTTGGTATTGTTTCCATGTTAAACACTTATTGTTTAAAAACAAAGGACCGAAAATTAGCCTTTGAGAACGTGACGCACACCTCTAATCATCTCGTGCAGGTGGCGACCTCTGGTAACAAATTTGTACACCACTGTAGCCGCTCATGACTTAACACTGTAGTGGAAGTTACCGAGATACGCTCCTAGTTTTTTCCTATAGGCTCCTGGTATTATTGTAGCATCTGCCCCGGAATCAAGTTCCATGTTGAGCTTAATTCCATTAAGGCAGATTGGCATAATCCATTTGTGGATTTTTAAGGAGTTAAAAACTATTACTATTTAATTTGTCATGACAGGAATTGAAAATTGCTCTGCAGCCTCGGACAGCCCTACTGTGTTATTTTGCAGAAAATAATCTTCCTCCGACTCATACTCACTTGCCGAAGCAGACTCAGAATTTTCGGGCTTATTATCCGACTCACTTTCAGTTACACGTTCAACCCTATGGACTTTCTTTTTATAACTGTATTTCAGTTTGCTTTTGGACCTAGCCTTAAAATTTGAACTCTAACTTGGTTTTGAGTATTCTGCAGTTTTGGAAGTTTTACTGCTACTACTTTTACGACATACGGCTTTTAAATGTCCTTGAATATGACAGCGGCCACAAATAAAATCCTTGTATTTACATCGGGTTTTCACGTGCCCGTTTTTTCCGCAACAGTAGCAGATTAAGTCTTTGCTAAACTTGACTTTTGTTTGAGCTCTCTTCAGTTTGTGAGAAACATAATTTACACTCATCTAATGGAAACGAATTACTTCTTGATCGATTTCGGCAGATTCTAAAGACAAAGCTAAGGATGTCGTAGCCTTCAACTCCAGAGTCTGCTTCAGAAGTTCGCGTTTGTAACGTTTCGGATTTAACACCGCCTATCAAACGATCCCTAATCAGCTCATTATTAATCTCGGTGATCTTATCAAAATCACAAAATTTCGTGAGTAATTTTAACGAAGCAATATACTCGCTAATGCTTTCATCCGACTTCTGAGATCTACGAAAAAATTTTACACGTTCGGGTACTACAGAAAGTAGCGGTCGTCGAGAATAGTTTTCACCAAGACGTCATACGTCACTTAATTGGTAAAGCAGGCGAAACACTATTCAGGATTCTGTCGAACATGTTATGGCCAACCGAAGCCATTAAAAAATCAATTTGTTCGGCTGCTGGGATTTTCTTTGCTCTAAAATAGTAGCCAATACGATTAGTGTATTTTTCCCAGATATCGTTTTCTGCGCCGAACTCTACGTACAAACCGGTAGTTTTCGAAGCCATTGTAAGGTCTTCACTTGAACTATTTACAATTGAATTTAAGTTTAAACTTACACTGGTGATAGCACCCGCTTCTGTATTCAAAACAGCGACTACAGGAGTTTTAATAACTTCACCTGTCTTAGGTATAAGCCTACACTTAACAAATTAAATTACTAAATAATTTAATTACAATTCCATTTAATTTAATTAACTGGAAGCAACTCGACACTAAACGGATTTTTTGCTTAACAACTAAGCCACTAAACTACCGTAGCCTACCTAGTTTTAAATTCAAGCGCCTACAACTTAAACAACTGACTAGGCTTTAATTGTTTTGCCGTTTCACTAAATGTTTAAACAAAACAACACAGCAGGCCTATGCGTTCGGCACAGACCAAGTTTCATCGTTTAAAAGCATAAATGCTACAGTGCTAAAATGTAAACACCGGCACACACTAGCCCGAATATGGGCAAAGGCATAATCGGATTTATCAGGGTTAAATTTAGCAGCGCATTTTTCGAACCTTCAGGTTTATAGTACCCCCTGTGCAGACATGCCAGTACGTCGCTCTGCCAAGGTAAAATTAACCGTAATTAATCCAATTGCCCATTACGGTTCTAGTTGATAAGGTACCAAATTTAACTATTATCATTCCGTACCACGAAAGTTTCTAAACCCAGTACACTTTTGAAAAAAATTAAGCTCTGATAGTTCCACAGAGTATTAATTTCATTTACCAAAAATGAAAAAATTACTACTTACCACAGATTAGGAGAAATCTCCATGGCTGTAGACCCTATCAAGCTAATAAATTAATTTAAACTTTACTACCGCCATCATCGCCATCTGTGATGTATGAGGGTGGCAGTCATACGCTTGTGGGTTCAACTAAGGCATAGTAAGGACTAGAAACAACTGTGCTGTAGGCTAACATGAAGGACTTTAATCAGTAGCTTACAAGGCTTTATATAAGGTATGTCACATGACGTGTGGTCATGTGATACTGGTATGGCAACAACATTGTATGGATTGACCGTATTAACTATGGAGGTATATTAGGCTGTGAATGGGTTTGCATTAGGACTTAAAGGACTGCCATTGTGGTGCCTCTATGACGACACCACACAGACATATACTTTGTTTGCTATTTCTTAAGTTTATTTAGGGTGACGATTTTAAATATATTTGAAAAATGTCCGACATCCAAAACCAATTATCTGCAGCTGCAAATAATCTTAAACTATTTAAAATGCGTTTTAGCATTAGCTGGTACATTTAACCTTTTATTTTTATAATAATCTTTTAACGTAATCTTTTGCCATCACCACTACCGGAGCTTAGAGCAACAATAACTAACGAATTTTACCGGACGCGTTTTTTTTATGTAAACTTAGTTGTTCCTTGCAAATCGACTTGGCTAACCATTCCCAAAGTAAAACCTGGCTTCCTACTATTCAAAAACCGAATTTATTGAGATCTTTCCTTCAATAGTCGCAATGCATAACATCGTGGTTCAATAAGAAAACAATCAATAATAATTAAAGGTCTTTTCACGTTCCAAACAATGAGTATAACTCAATTGGTCTATCTCTACTCCCAAAGTCATACAGTTGTTCCTTCAAATGGCTCCAAGCGAAAACCCTTTGCTCTGCCGACTTTTCTATTGTTCTCCAAGCCCTCCACCAACCAGACCCCCGTACCTCTCCTACCCGTCCACGCTTTTGGTCGCGATAATCCGGCTCCCAGCTTCCTTCACTCCTCAGCACACGCTCAACAGATCTCAAAGCCAGAGGTAGCTCGCCAGTCGGTATAGGAGATATGTCCCGTCCGAATGTTGCTATGCCGGGCAAAGATAGTGGTGACCAGTCTTAACTTAGAAAATTTAATTTCGGAAAACCCCATTTTAAATCTTAGTTCTAAAATTAAAACTAACCTAAGCTTTGAGAATTATGGGAGGTGACGCCATTATTGGCATTGTTGGTCCCCCACCCCCATAACGTCAGGGTTCACGGTCCCTTCCTAAAAACCAGCTTTATTTTCCGTGTTTTAGTTATGAATTTACTATAAACACTAAATCTGAACAGAAGACTTATTTGCTGAAGCCGCGACTTCAATGGTGGATACCCAAATAATATGGATCTAACAGATTTGTAGATTTGATCTTAGGTCGGACTTAAGAAACATAGTCCCTATTTTGTGTAATTCCCGCGGTTTGCACTTAATAGAAATTGATTATTGCGTGTAATTCCCGCGGTTTGCACGTAGTAACGGGTTCCCGAGGTTCCACAAAACATTTTCTAATCGAAATTGTATTTTACTCTTTGCATCGCATGTAAGGTTTGAGTTGAATTTTAAATGTAAATTCTTGTTGATTTTTATTGTAAAAATCGCCGTGCTTTAATTTAAAGCTTTTCTTGTTTGACACTAGTTAATACTAAATGTAATTGTTTACATATATCTGCATTTTAATAAACCAAGAGTTTGTAAAACGCCCGTTTTTCTGCTAGTAAGATTAATTGCTAGAGTTGTAGTACTTAAGAAAACCACTTGATATTTAAACTCAGGGCTGCAATTAATAACACCCACTGGTGGCAGCGAATACCCTCTTTAAAGTTGTCTAGTTAGCTAACAGTTAGGACAAATGACTCTCTGTTACCCATACTGGGCCAGTAGTACGTGTGTGCTGTTTCCGTAAAAGTAAAAACCGCCACCACAACTAGAAGTTAAAGGTCAAAACCATCTTGATGTCGGCGAGGCTACAAGCACCTCGATAGTCGTAGCTTCGGTTGCTACACTAGATCTGGAGCCAGGAGACTGAATCTGCAGCTTCATCAACTTGGAGGGCAGCCCAGCAGAGAGATGTTTACATCAACCCGTAACCTGTAAGGAGAAGCCGGCCAACAACGGACTTGGAGCTCCTCTACAACCAGTGGACCTTGGAATACCACATCCCAAGACCCAGTGAAGTGCGCCTATGTTCTAAAGACGTTCTACAGTAGCTTCAGTGAAAAGTATCTTCAATCTATGGTGGGAGATTGGACCGGAATGACTGACCACAAAGTGATTGTGTATAGGACAAGTGTCCATAGGATATGCTTTCGCTGCCAAGCCGAGTGTTATATTTAGGTGCATTTTATGTATTTATTTATTTACGCACCCGAGTGCTAGGAAGTCATAAAAAGTGTTTTTCTTGCATAGCTTACTGGATTTTGATGAAGAGAAATGTGTAAATACTTGCTTTGTTCCAAAGTAACTGAAAATTACTTTGCGGCTGCATTTTAATGGTGATTTCACTTATAAAAGCTTTATCTTTTTTTTTAATTTAACGTTAAAAATACAACAAGGATGATTTAAACGCAATGATCTTTATGATCTTTTATGATCTTTAAACGCAATGATCTTTATCCAAAATAAAGATCTCAAAAAGGCCTGTTTGAAGTTAGGTCTGACATAATCGAATCATGACAAGAATTTGTAAAAATTTTACAAACTGCTTTAGAGGATAACAAACTTTCCTAATCGATCTTTCTGATGCACTAGAAGGTGCATAGAAAAACGAAAATTAGCAATTCAAGCTAAAAAGGAGATCACGTTGAAAGAAAACGAGATTTTCTTAAAAGCGGAAGATTTAAATTTAAGAGCCCTTGAAGTAGCAGATGCAGACAAACAAAGAGCTCATGAGTTAGCCCTTAAGGATTAGGAGGCTCTAATTAAAGATAGAGAGGCTCAATTACGAGGGCAAGATGCGCAAATTACAGAATACTCTACCACACAACAATTACTAAAACTCGACACGTCAATAGAATCAGCTAGGCTAAATGCTGCTAGTATTAATATTAACCCGGCTCCGAATGGTGTTAACACAGTACCACAGGTGTTAATGGTTTAATTTAGGTTAATTATCTTTAACCCACCGATATATCGGTATCGGATTGGCACAGTATCTGCACGATATGCCATCCAGACTTTATTATTAATAAATAATCAAAGCTTATCATTAATTAATAGCAACGTCTATTTGGCCATTAGCCTACTTAATTAACTCCATGTACTCATAAAGAGTAAGTTATAACAGGCGCACCTAGCCTGAACTGCAAGCCATGAGCTATCCAGATCCGACTTATAACTCAGTGGTCCCAGACTGCACTCAGGTACATCCTGTTCACACTGGCCAGATCCAGTTCCAACCAGTCCAGCAGGGACAAGCCCAGACTTGTTCAAGGGCAAGCCCAGACATGTTCAGGCAAACCTTAGTATAGGATCAGTTAGAGCTCTGGGGTATATAAGCAAGCCCCCAGCAGAATATCAGAGACTTGGATTCCAACTCTGACTCTGAAAGGCCACCATGCACTGAGCACCCCTGACCAGGAACCTAGATGAAGCAGATGTACCTAGATGTATAAGTTAAGTAGAACTGATCATTAGTAGAACTTAGAATGGTTATTGGACTTAGAATAATCATGAGTATTAGCTAGGACTTAGAATAGTCACAGAGCTTAGGTATAGCACTTAGAATAGTCAGATCTTAAACTTGAGACACAGGACTTAGAATAGTCAGGCAGACACTGGACTTAGATTAGTCAGTGTAGTTATTTAGTAATATAAGAATAGGCCAAACTCTGGCAAGGATGCATTAGCATCACCAGTAGTGTAGAGCCCCAGCCCCTTTAAGTTAACAGTGCCTAAATATGGATTTAGGAGGGAGTCAGATAAACCTCACTAACAACTAACAGATTAACTAGGAACAAACAACACGTTTAGTTCAACCAGTACAACTTGTGTGGTCTCCCTTACTTGCATGCCAATTGTGATTATTGTAAAGCTGCAGTGAGAGATTGTTTAGCCGGCCGGTGTTGGGCTAAGTCCCAACACAACATAAACTAGCGTAACTCAGTATAGCTGTTTTACACTAAGTTTACACAGGTTCCACCAAATCCAGTACCAAACCCTGGTAAAATTGCTGACATAGTGAGGTTAGTGAATAAGTGGGGCCCAAAGTCGGAAATCAATACTTTTCTTTAAATATTTGAGCGCACAATGCTGACTCAAAATATCCCAAGAGTTGAGTGGGTGGTCAGACTCCAGCCACTTATGGGGGAGTGTAAAGAATTAGTACATTATAATTATACTCCTTAGTAATGCAGTGGTGAGCCAAGCGCCCACTGTGGACATATGAAAGTGTGAAACATTTGATGCAGTAGTGCCGACGTGATACTGCACTGCAATGCTGTGCCTAAATGAATCTGAAACCTTGCCTGAGGCAAGCAGTGCAGTGCAAACACATGGGACGAGAGTTGCCAGTGCATCTCCGAAAACCGGAAGGAGGGAAAGCTGCGAGTCGGCACGAAATTTGACTTTGGTAGGAGCTACTGCCACGAGCTGTAATTGGCCAGGACTGCCTGTAGTGAAAACCACCAACCAAAAGAGTGAATTTGGGCAAAATACAACCAGGACTCTTTATTTTGCAAACAAGATTTTTACTGGCCACAAGTGTCACGAACTGATTGGCTTAAAAAAGGCAAGCTGAATCCTCCAGCTCTCTATAAAAGTCGAACTCTCTCGTATTATAGTTGTATTTCACTTGGAACTTGTGCTGAGGTGCTGCCATGCACTATGTATCTTCTTTTGTAAATGTCCGTTATGCTAGTTACGATAAATCTACTGTCTTTTAACCAAAGTCTGTGTTGGGTTTATCTCAATGCACACCGCACTTTGAAGAGAAGCAGACGGCGTTTCTCCGGCTACGACAAACATACGCCGGAGTGGTGGCAGTATTATTTCAACTCAACAATTGCCTGTCGAAGGACAGGGCATCACAAGTGGTGGCAAGCGGTGCGATGTCGATCTATTGTCTGGACAACAACGCAGAAGCACGGACAGTTTAAAACCACGATCTTCGCCGACTAAAAGGCCACGTACGGACGCTGTGTTTACAAGAAACTGGGGTGCGTTTTCCCGAGGGAGTGAGCTGTGGACAGCGGCAAGCAACAACGACTCCACCCGATCAAGGTCACGAAGTACGGCCGAGTGCCAAGCAGCCCAGAAACCAGCGGAAGGAAAAACCTGACGCCGATGCAGAGAGAAAAGCGGTGCCGATTTCCAAGCTACCAGGATGGCCCGAGTTTGTGCATTGCGGGAGAGAACGAAGCTTTGCTTGGTTAGCAGGTTAGAAAATTCAAGTGAATTCTGAACCAAAGACGACCATTGTGAAAAGACACTGTTTATATGGACCCTCGCAAAACAACGGCTAATGCTGGCTAGTTGGCTGAATCTGCTGCAGTTAGGTGAGAAAAAGAAACATGCTTCTATATTTGTTTTTAAGTGGCATAGACATAGGGCATTCCAATTTGGTGTAGATTTTTTTTTCTAGTAATGCCAAATTATTTTGTGTGCATTGAGTTTTAAAATTTTTTCCACAATATTTTTGTGTAAGGTTAAAATAATTATTCAGAGGGAAATTTTTGAGTAACTTTGGGGGACTTTGTGTGTATTAACTACTGAAGTCCTGGATCAGAGTGTATGCATAGGTTTAAGCCCTACTCCTGTGCATTAAGAAAATTGGATGCCTAATTTGGGTTTGTGAAATCAGGCAAAACTAAGTTCAACTGTCTTAATTTTGAATTTTACTGATCAAATTAATGATGGAGCAATTTAATCAACTTAGTATTGAGTACCTTAAGGCATTTTGTTCAGAAATTGGAATTAATGCAACTTCCACTCCTAGAAAAATGCTTAAACAACTTAAAGTGGAAATTGACAAGGGAGATCTTGATGATAATGAGATTGCTGAAATTCTTGCTTTAATTGAAAAAAAGAAAGGTGAAAGCTTGAGTAAAATTGCAATTAAAAGGGAACGTCTGGCCATAGAAAAGCAAAAGCTTGAGATGGAACAGACCAGTTTGTTTGCAAGAGCTGGAGGCTCGTCCAATCATGAAAAAATTCAAATGGATAAAATGTTACCAAAATTTAGGGATTCGGGTTGTATTTTGCTGTTTTTGTCTGGATTTGAATGGATATGCAGAAAACTGAATGTACCACAGGACATTCATTCAGGACTGTAAATTTATTAACTGTTCTTTTCCTTAATGCTGCTGCTGTTGTGACTAGGCTTAGTGAGGAACACTTTGATAATTATGATGCAGTCAAAACAGCATTGTTAGCTCGTTTCCAGCTAAATCCGGAAGCTCTAAAACACAGATTTAGAACATTAAAAGAACAACACAACAAAACTTATGTTGATCTATCATATGACCTAAATGCTAGTTATTTGGAGTGGCTTAAATCTGAAAACGTAACTACAATTGAGCAGGTTACAGAATGAATGGTTTTAGACCAGTTTTTAGAAACTCTCCCAAATGAACTTAAAGTGTGGATTTTAGATCTTAAAATTCATGACGTGAAAAAGGCAGCCGAAGTGGCTGATGAATGGTCAATTGCTCGTGGGATGGGAAAAATAGAAACCAAGGACCCTAGTAAGAAAGGAGGTAGGCTATTTGAGCATAGGAATCAAAATGTAAACCCAAATGGAACTAAAATTAATTTGCAAAAAAAAGGGGCAGAATCTCCCGAAGGTGAAAGTAAATTAACTGAACGAGAGACAGGCTCACAAGGTTATGAAAGGAAAAATAGGTACTTTGCCAGAAAATGTAATCCTAAGCTACCTAAAACTTGTTTCCTGTGTAATTCTCCAGACCATCTCCAGGCAAAATGTCCTAATAACCAAACTGATGCAGCTAATTTGTGTATAATTAGGCCTAATGAGGTTGAGCGTCTTTTTGAAAGAAAATCTTTGTGGGCCATGTAAACGATAATGAATGTGCTTTTTTGAGAGACAGTGGAGCGATCCGTGATGTAGTAAGCTCTAAACTAGTTAAGCCGGAAGATTATACTGGGGAAATTGTCTTATTAGATAGTGTGTTGTTGGACGAACCTAGATCTCTCCCTGTAGCTAAAGTAACTTTGAAAACACCCTATGGGGTAGTCAAAACTAAGGCAGGTGTGGCAAATAGATTTCCTGACCAGTATCAAGCTCTCTTGGGGTTGGATTCTAGGGAAAAGCTACAGTTGCAAAACCCAAGTATAGATAGCATAAATGCAATCACTAAAGCCCAAGCCCGAAACATTAATGAGAATAACTTTTGCAAAGGGGATAAATCTGTAGATGGCATAAAGGCTCAAGATAAGCAGAGTCTAGGGAGAACAGTTACTAAGGCAGTTGACAAATCTAAATCCAAGGGTAGAATGACAAACTGGAAGGGTAATGAGGCTAAAGGGAAACCTGAGCAGGCTATCTCAAGCTTATTATCTCCAGTTACTAACGAGTTATCTAACTTACTTAAGGTTAGTAAGGAAAACTTAGGGCAGCTACAAAAGGAAAACACAAGTCTTGAAAATTGTTTCAAGGCTAAAGATAAAAGGGACCTCGAAGGTAAAAACAGATTTTTTGAAAGGGATGAGGTTCTAGTACGGGAATAGGTAGGTGATAAGAATGAGGAAAACATTATTCAAATAGTTTTACCCAAAACTCTTAGGAAAGAAGTTATTAGGCTAGTACACATTAATGCATGGGCAGGTCACCTAGGCAGAAAGAAAACAAAACGTAGATTGCTAAAATTATTTTATTGGCCTGGGTTAAACAAAGATGTCAATATGTTTGTGGGACAGTGCGACATCTGTCAGAAGGCTAAGAAGGGACCTGATAAACTGAAGGCTCCAATGCAAAGGGTTCCAGTTATGACAGAGCCATTTCGCAGGCAAATTATAGATTTAGTGGGTTCTTTGCCAACTAGCAAACAAGTATATAAATATTTGCGAACAATGTTGTGCCCAGCTACTAATTCCCCAAGGCAATACCACTCAAGGTTGCTGACTCTGAAACTGTTGTTGATGAACTGCTGTGTGTATTCTCAAGGATAGGGTATCCGAGGAAACTGCAGAGTAATAATGATAGTATTTTTGTATCTGAACTGACAACACATTAAAAAAAGTGGTATTCACATTCTGCATAGTTCTGTAGCACATCCTCAGTCGAACTCGGTGGAGCGTTTCCACAAAACTTGCAAAGGTATACTCCGTACATTGTGCTATGAGAACCAACATGATTGGTATGGTGAACCGGGTTCGGTTCCAAGTGAGACCCAACTCAAGCTTGGTTAACGTGAGAGCAGCTGCCGCGTGAGGGCAGTGCATCCCTATTTATTACCTTGTATCGCACACTCATTGGTTAGTTACAAGTGATACACACAGCGAACCTGTGTGTGTTAATACAACTAACTACACTGAATAGTAGTGCCTGTAACCAGACACTACAACCTCCCCTACTAAACTTTAACAACACTTTTATATTTACAGAATTCCAAATTCCTACTATATACACTATGTACACTGTGTTGTTATTTAGCAATTAGTAAAGTTATATCCCTAAATTGTTTCTACTATTTCCCCCCCTTCTTATTTTCAAATTAACTTTCCTAATTAATGTCTTAACCAACCAAGTTTTTTTTTCAATACCAAAATTCTTGTAATCACCCAAAAATAGCGATCACAACTGTGCTTTCACATCTTTTTGTAAAATTTAAGCCTTTTTTACTTAAAGTATTGAAACCATAAAGATTTCATTTCTTTTCTTTTCACCAACAGCACACAGCAACAGAAAAAAAAACATGCAAACACAAGAAAAAAAAAATATATATATATTACAAGTTGGCTGCCCAACATCACACCAAGAGGTTTCGGACCAAAACACAGTGGTTTCGTACCCAAAACAGTTCAGAGATTTAGTCTCTCCGGTTCTTTGATAGGTCGATGAGACTTTCTGGCTTTTGACTTAGAACCCGAAGCCCCGGCCAACGAAGATGTCGCTACTGGCACAGGAGCAATCACAACAGTCTCACTCAAATCTTCGTGAATCACAGCCAGCTTCAGCGGCAAAGCTCTAGGTGGAGTTAGAAGTGGTGGAAAATCCAACTGGTTACCATCTGGCGATTTATTACTTGGCTTACTCGGTGTTTTGATTGGGGTATTATGGGATGTTTTTCGTGGAGAAGCACCATTAGACATACGTTGTGGAGAAGACATTGGAACGGTAGGTAAACTCGGCGCCTCGACGGTTGCGGAACGCTCGTCTCAACCTCGTGACCCTGCGCTTCATAAATCGGATTACCTTGCCAATTCTGCATATTTGAGGTAGATGAAAAGTTCTCGACTTCGGCTGCATCAGCCTCTCGCATGCGCAGCTGACAACTCAACTTTCTCCAACAAAGTCCATCTTTCATAGCTACTTGGTATTCATTCCGAGAAATGCATTTCGTAACTTGCACCGACACCCACTTGTGCTGAGAATTCGGTTGGTTGTCAGCACAAAACACCTTATCACCCACATTATAAATAAGCTCAGCTTTATTCGCAGTAGACTTTAGTTGTCGTTCTTGGCGCAGTACACATTTGTCCACAGTACTTGGTACCATTAGACTTAACCTAGTTCTTATATTTCTTTGCAGAAATGCTTTGCTTGGAGTTACACCAGTGGTACAGTGTGGAATATTACGCGCTTGTATGAGGAAATTTGTTAGTGCTACTTCAGAAGTTAGACCTTGCATTATGCTAGCCTTCATACTTCGTTTTAAACTACGTACTAGGTTTTCTGCTGCCCCTCTTCGCATTGGCATTAAGGGACATGCCGTATGCCACATTCTAGTAAATAATTCTCAAATTCAGAACTAGTTAGCTGAGGGCCATTATCGCTGACAAGTACTTTGGTGTAGCCATACGTAGCGAATAAATCGCGTAAAATATGAATGACAGCTACACCAGTAGTTGCCTTCATTTCGTACACGAAGGGAAACTTCGAATGGGCATCAATAATAACCATATACATTTTACTAAAAAACGGGCCACAAAAATCCAGGTGTATGCGAGACTACGGCTTCGCAGGCCTCTCCCACACATGCTTTTTAGGCGTAGCAATAACATCACGGTCAACTTGACATGGCATGCATTTATTTACCAGTTTCTCTAGTGCATTATCAATTTGCGGCCACCACACACGCGAGCAAGCAAGAGCTTTTATCCTAACTATGCCGCAATGGCCTAGATGGAGCTCCTCAAGCACTTGTGGACGTAAAACTTCAAGAATTATTAAACGATATCCCCAAAACAAGGCGTTACCATCAACAGATAATTCAGTCCTATGATTAAAATAGGGTTTTAATTCTGCGCTTTCAATTATGTCCGGCCAACCGTCGACTGTATATCGATAAACTGTTGCCAGCAATTTATCTTTCAGCGTTAATCGCTCAAGTTGGTCAGCCAAAATGGGAAGTGTTTCGATTGTTTGTAAATTCATCACCCTCCAATCAGGATTCGCTTGCTTGGACGGGGGTTCATAAGGCGTTGGCATTCTCGATAAGAAATCGGCTGTCAAATTAAGTCTGCCTGGGATGTACTGAAGCTCGAAATCATACCCATTTAGAAAGAGGGCCCACCGCTGAATACGTGCGGCGGCCATGGCTGGGATAGACACCTTGCTCCCAAACTACCCAAAGCAAAGCCTATTGATCAGTCTGCAAAATGAACCTTCTTCCAAACAAATACTGATGGAAGCGTTTGACCCCAAACACTATCAAAAGTGCCTCCCGGTCGAAATGAGCATAGGACCGAGAAACAAAAGTGATAGGCCTATCTTCGCCGTTTGGAAATGTATGAATGATCGACGTCCTACCCCTACGGGACTCGCGTCACACACAAGCTTAATAGGTAACTTTGGGTCATAGTGCACCAGCACTTTAGAATTTAGAAACGCTGCCTTAGCTTTTTGGACTGCACTTGAACACTCACTACTCCATTTCCAGACGTTCTTTGGAGACAATAATTGGTTTAATGGAGCCAATATGGTTGCCAGATGTTGCCAGTTCAAAAAGCCTAAATATGACTTTAATTCTTGAATGTTACGAGGTTCTGGTGCGAGCTTAATAGCGTCCAAAACTTCAGGCAAATTAGAAACACCATTTCGATCCAATTGAAATCCCAGATATTTAATCTTACCTCTAGAGAGTTGGCATTTTGCTTTCTTAAGTTTCAACCCCCTTTCCTACAAAGCTTCTAAGACTTGGAACAAAGTTACATCGTGCTCCTTTCCCTTCCCAGCGGCCAGAATAACGTCCACAAATGGATCAGCCCTAGGTATCTCCCTAAGTACATATTCCATTCGCTTTTGAAAGATTCCAGGAGAACTAGCTAACCCAAACGGGAGTTTCTGAAACTGAAATAGGCCTTTGCACGTGTTAATAAATGTCAACTGTGCTAATTCTAATTCTACTTACAGGAAAGCATCCGAAAGATTGATAATCGAAAATGTGTCACAACCTGCTAGTTTCGAAAATAAATCTTCCGCTCTCGGCACGGGATGATATTCTATATCCAGTTGTGGATTGACTGTGCCCGAATAATCCCCTACAATACGAACATCACCGTTCGGCTTGAACACAAGCACTACGGGGGTCACCCAGGCACAACAATCCACTGGTTTTAGGACAACCTCCCGGACCAAACGGTCGATTTCCGCCTCGACTTTCCCCCTGACAGCCAAGGGTACAGGTCGGGCCTTGCAATATTTAGGAACTGCATCCGGTTTTAGTTTAATCTTTGCTTTAAAGTCCCTAAGTTTTCCTAAGCCTGGTGAACATAGCTTTGGAAAACGTTTAAATACCTCCTCATCAGAGATAAAATTAATATCTTCTGTTAAATCCTCTGAAAATTCCAAATCATGTACTGGCTCAGCATAAAATTGATTGACGTCCAAACGAAACCTATGCATCCAGCTACGCCCCAACAAGGCTGGTTGTTCGCCAGGGCTTACCACTGCAAACAAAACTTCAGTTTTCCCGTTGTATACAACGTTCAGCTTAATAGCACCTAATGGCTTAAAAATGGCGCCGCCATAGGCCTTCAGAATAATTCTTGTCGGTATAAGCTTAAGATCACTGAAACAATGTGTTAGCCAACTAGCTGGAATCAAGGTTGAGTCTGATCCAGAATCAACTTCAAATGGAAGTTCATGTCCATTTAACTGGCAATGAACCACCCATTTTGCACTGAGCACATCTGTAGTGACCGAATAAATTTCATCAAGTCAAGGCTCTCCTCACCTTCACTGCATTCAGAACAGTCCGAGTCGGAATTAGACGACTCCTCAACATGATGTGCTTTTTTACTTGAATATTTATGATATTTCTTTTTACTAGCAGTCTGTACCTTTTTGGGTTTATGAGAAAGTGGGGTTTCTGCAGACTTGTTAGACCTGCAGACGTGACTTAAATGTCCCAAATTCCCACAGGCTGAGCACTTATGCTTTCTGTACCTGCAGACTGCTTTCACGTGATTTTCTTGACCACAACAGAAGCATGTAATAGCATTGTTGTTAAATCTTTTACCTTTACCTTTAAAAGGACGTTTATTTTGTACTGAATGCGTTGACGACCCCTGAAACTGAGTTACATTCTTTTCTGCGAGTTCTTGAGAGAGCGCAAACTTACAAGCAGAGTCAAATGTCACCGTAGCTGGATCCAGCGCAAAAGAGCCTTAAGTATCTCGGGATTAAAAATCCCGGCCACAAAACGATCTCTCAGCATTGTCTCCAGCTTGGTTCTATCTTTCGAACCATAATTACAGTGGAGGGTGAGCCGCTTTAACTCTGTAATATAATCCGAAATTGACTCACCAGAAGTCCCCACCTTTGAAATGTTACTCGTTCACACAGATAATTTGGAGTAGGACTAAGGTAACTGTCAATAGAGTGTTTATCTCAATAAGAGTTTTAGTTTTAGGTGCACTGGGTGCGCACAAGTTGCGGGGCAACCCATATGTTTTCGCAGCAACACTTGTTAGCAATAAAGCTACTTGTTTGTTGTCAGGCACTTCATACGCAGAAAAATGTAATTCAACACGCTCGAAGTACACTGGCCAAGTTTCAAGACTTGAGTCAAATTCCTCAAGCTTCCTACTTGGAATAGTTGGCGCCTTGGTTACTGTAATAGCAGGAACTGGATGCGTCGGCGTTTAAACTCAACTTAACTTTATTAAATCAAGTACATAAGGAAACGCTCACAAATTCTAAATTATTAAATTCCAGAAATCAGTTCAGCCTTTGTTGCACCGAGCAACAGGAAAAAGACTAGACTGAGTAACTAGCTAAATTAAAGGAGCTGACCAATTTGCACGCATTCAAACGGTCTCACCCCACTTAAATATTAACTAGGCCTAATAAATTTGAAGAATTTTAATCAATTTTTAAAGTTACCAGCTCTTGCTTGTTCACACTGCAATTTACACATCAAGGAAAACTTTAAGTCCTTGTGTGACCAGGTAGGTCACTCTTAATTACTGTCGCAAATAGTAATTGATAAATAAACCTGTTTAAACTTGTTTAATAAACCAAACCGCCCTCCCCCCCCCACCCAGTGGCAACACCTGAGATCACACAGATGGGGACTCTGTCACAGTTTCAGCTTGACTAGCACTAAAATTTGTGTTGCTAACCCTTTAAATTATAAAACTATAAGGCAAAATTAGCAAGCTTTAAAATACTACATGTATTACACTTCGACTAGTCGACTAAGCCAAGGAGTATTGTAATTAATTATACGTACACTACTCCGTATAACCTCACCATATCCCAACCACTAGATGGCTAACATTTTCTAGGTTTACAAGTTTCTACACAAACCAGGCTTAATTTTAATTTGCAGTATAACAATTTTAAACAAGAAACTGTTCATATAACTTCCACCAATAAGACTCAATTAGCCTAGGAATTTCACCAATTTTTTTTCACACTGTAGCTTTTAACACAAGCCAACAACATCGTTTTAAACTCATTTAGTTTTTTTAATCCTTTTTGAATTAATTTAACTTCACCCTTATTAACAAGTTAAACCTTAATACACTTTTAACGTTTTTAAACACAAACGTTCTGCATTAAAGCAATGGAATTTCAAATTAAACCTTCTAACATAAATCGCATTTAAGCACTAAGAAATTCTAACGTTTTAAACACAACGTTACACATGAGCTGCTCGTTTAAATTTAATTCACACTAGTGCTACGCCGTTATATGTAAGGCCATATTATGTTGTGTAAGGCCCCCCCGTATGCCAGTGTTATGAAGCTTGTGGCATCTTTAGCTATTGTAGAGTTGTTAGTCACACCCTTAAGATCTTTATACGTATGTAGTATGTGCTAAGTAGTCCTAGTGCACTAATGTTATGTATTTGCTGTAAGCTAACTATGGTTCCTGTCTGCATGCATATTTTTAGTTATGTGGTTGCTGTACTATTACACCTGTACAAAGGTGGAGCCACAGTAGTGCAGGAGAGAGGGTGAAGTGCTGTGGGGACATCTGGTGTTGCCTACTGGTACTACGAGCTCCTATTTAACCTATAGCTCTGGTCTCAGCTGATCAGTTCACCTCTGGGCTTTGGCCCAGCAACACACCTCTCCTCTCCACTGCCAAGGGTGAAGCCTCCTAAGCTGCCTGAGCTTTCACTGAACCACTGTACTGCCCGCGTGGATCGGAATAAACCTACTTTAGCCCTAACATGGACTGGTTACTTCTGGTGTGGACTTAGGACTACTTTTACCTTTAGCACTAACCTAACAAATTTCCTCATACCAAGCTTATTCCCACGCACCAGCTCCCGTGCCAGCACGACTAAACTTGAATGAAGAAACCCTAGTCCTCCGCCTTTCCGAAGAACTGTTCAAATCTGACCTGTATCCAGCGTAGAATTGCGCACTTTTAGTCCTCAAACTCCCGGGCTGCAGTCCCTGGCTTCGAAGACGTCAAATGGCGTACCGTTACAAGGAGTTGCAGAATCCACTGCAAAGATTCCAACTCTTAAACCTGTAACAGCTCAGCATACAAGGTGAAACGTTTTTCGTTACTCATTAGGCTTCGTTGACTTTAAAATTTAAACGCTTACATTTACACGTTTCAATGCCCATGACCATACCCTTCGTAAGCGCTGGTAATGGCCAAAACGTGGGGCATGAAACTGTTTCAAACTTTTAAAATTAATTTAAAAGAATCCCATCCTGTCGCCAATATGGTGAACCGGGTTCGGTTTCAAGTGAGACCCAACTCAAGCTTGGTTAACGTGAGAGCAGCTGCCGCGTGAGGGTAGTGCATCCCTATTTATTACCTTGTATCGCACACTCATTGGTTAGTTACAAGTGATACACACAGCGAACCTGTGTGTGTTAATACAACTAACTACACTGAATAGTAGTGCCTGTAACCAGGCACTACAATTGGGAAAGATGTGTACCTGCAGCAGTTTTTGCAATACGTACCTGTCCAAATGACAGGACAGGTTTCACACCTTCCGAGTTAGTTTATGGAAGAAACCTTTCTACTCCTTTGCAGTTGGTAAAAGATTCGTGGTTAGATGGGCAAGTGCATTCTACTGTTGTTGAGCATGTCACAAATTTACTCAATAAGTTTGAACAGATCAGAGATATATCTACAACCCGTGTTATTGAGGCACAGGGAGTCAATAAGATGTACTATGACAGAAATGCTACAGAAAGATTGTTTTCTGAAGGAGATAGGGTCCTTGTTCTCAAAACGAGTAGAAATAATAAGCTAGATGTTCTTTGAGAGGGTCCCAAGATTATCAAGAAATGGATTAGTGAAGTTAACTACTTAGTAGGAACCCCTACGGGAAAAAAGGACAAAGTGTACCACGTAAACCTACTAAAACAATATCAGGAATGTATTGATACTATGAATTCAGCACGTGAGGTTATTGATAGTGAACTACCGTGTTGGGAAGGGACTAGAAACAGTGATAACCTTACAACGGAACAAGTGTTTAATATGGCCAAAAGTATTTGTGATTTGTCCTCCACACAGTTAAAACAACTTAAATCTGTATAAGATAAGGTACCAGGTGTTTTTTCATTAAAGCCAGGTAGGACTAACTTAGGCGAGTTTGACATTGAACTCACTGAAGATAAAATTACAGTTGTAAGAGGCAAGTCCCCTATTGGCAACAAAAATTAATTGAGACTGAAATTGACCGTTTAATGGGGTTAGGATTAATTGAGCCTAGTGATAGTGAATACGGCTTGCCTATTCATATTGTAACTGAAGAAGGAAAGGACCCTAGGCCTGTTGCGGATTATAGGTTACTTAATGAAATAACTAAACCCACAGGGTATCCACTCCCTAACATTGAGGAATATGTTGAAGATGCAGCTGCGGCTACATTCATTAGGGTGGAATGAAAATGGGCTAAAAAAAATTTTTCGGGAATTTTGTAATTTAATAGTGCGGAAAAGTTGTGTATTAAGCCCCTAATAAACTGTGTAAAATTTGGTTTTGATCAAATAATGCTTTGATCTGCCCCAATGACCTTGAAATTTACAATTTTCTGCTGTAAACATGGTTTTAATTCAAATTTTTGAAAATTATTTCTTTTTAAATTTTTTAAATTTAATACTGTGGAAAAGTTGAGTATTGGGCCACTAATAAACTGTGAAAAATTTGGTTTTGATAAAATGATAACTTGATCTGCTCCAAAGAACATGAAATTTACCATTTTCTGCCGTAAACACTGTTTTAGTGTTTAAATGCAAATTTAGGAAAATTGTTTATTTTTAAAATTTTCTAATTTAATAGAGCGGAAATGTTGTGTATTGGGTCCCTAATAAACTGTGCAAATTTTTGGTTTTGATCAAATAATACCTTAATCTGCCCCAAAGAACTTGAAATTTACCTTTTTTCCATGAACGTAATGCTAAAAAGTGTACACAAAAATGCTAAAACCTTTTATTTCTGAATTTTGATCGCATAGAAGTTATTAACATATTGGGATTGTTGAATAGCATACTTAATAGAAATAAATCGCTTTGAGCTGCAAAAATTTATCAAGATACCAGAATGCCGTTGTGTAGTCCTGAAATTGTCCTTTTCATTTATTCAAACATTTACTTTGTTACGGTGTTTTCACTTTATTTGATAATCGCTTTTCGTATTGAAACTTGGTATTATATTTCGTATTATATCTCGTATGAAGCCACCTCTTCCAGACGTTCCATATACTGAAGCAGATGCTCTCGGTAAGAGTTTGATCCAGCCTTCGACCGCTTGGGTGTGGCATGGAAATTATGTAAGCCATTCATTTATAGGCGACGGATAGCCCACCCTCGACCATTAGCTGAAAATCTCTGTTAGAGATTCCAAATGTCATATGTGGTTCTGTAACCTCAAAGTAACTATTCTGTAACCACTGAATAAGATCTACATAATCGGTTGCATCAACATTTTGGTGGTGGTATTTGAAAGGCTCGAACTTGACTCGATCCTATTTTTGTTTTTGCTTTCATGATCCAATGCAGTCAAAGGGACCTGATGTTCTGTCGTTCATCGGTTATTAAGCAAACGAAGATATTTTCCGGATCACCAGATCAACTACACGTTTTAGTTCCTCGTTGAAATAACGAGAGGATTTTATTGATGTCAATAAGCGCTGTCCACCATGTTTGCCTCTCTGCCATTTAATTCATCATTTAGCTGGACCGACCACAGGTCCTATAGTTTCAAGGGAACTATTGGAAACCAGATTGCAGATTGTGAAAAGCTATCAATTGTTTGTTTTCAGAAAACTGAAAGTAATTTTCCATGCATTGAAGCAAAGACAACAACAACAAGTAATGATCAACAACATCTATTGGAATTGTGCCAAGCTGTCACAAGTTGTAATTATCTTTTAGGTTTGCAACCGAAAAGTCCTGGTTAAATTTTACATGCATGCTGGGTGACAGCAGTTAATTGTATTCCACTACTATATGTGGCAACTAATGAACCCGCAGACAATCTTCGCATATTGGTTGATTTATTGTTAAAGTCTATTCGCCAACATGGTTTGAGATCAAGGCTAATCCCTCATGCAAGCATGGTGCAAAGCACTTGTTGAAATCAATAAAATCCTATTGTTACCTAAGTGAAGAACTGAAGAGTGTAGTTGATCCGGTGATACAAAAAAATGTCTTCCTTGATCATCTGGAAAATGTCCTCATTTTCATGTTAACTGATGAACAAGAGCACATCTTGGACTACGAAGAATCATGGAAGCAAGAACAAACACAGGATCGAGGCAAGTGCAATGTTTACAAATACCACCACTATGTTTTGATGTAACCGATTATGTAAATCTAATATATTCCATGGCAAACTTGAGAAGTTACAGGACCACCTATGATATTTGGAATATTTGACAGAGATGGAGATCTTCAGCTAATGGTAGAGTGGGCTATCACCTATAAATGAAGAGTTTACATCATTTTCATGCCACACCCAAGCGATCAAAGGCTGTCTCAAAGTCATCACTGACGCATCTGATTCAGCATGTGGAATGCCTGGAATAAAGGGCTTCATACAGGCATGACCAGAATCACGAAGAATAAATGTCAAGTTTCAATACAAAAAGCGATTAGTAAATGAAGCGAAAACATCCGAACAAATTAAATGTTTGGATAAATCAAAAAAACAATTTCAGGATAACTCAACGGCATTCTGGTATCTCGATAAATTATTGTTGCTCAAATAAATATATTTCTAATAAATGTGCTATCCAACAATTCCAATATGACTTCTATGCTATCAGAATTCGGAAATAAAAGGTTTTAGCATTTTTGCGTGCATTTTTTAGCATTAGGTTTATGGAAAAACGGTAAATTTCAAGGTCCTTGGGGCAGATCAAGGTATTATTTGATCAAAACCAAATTTTACACAGTTTATTAGGGACCCAATACACAACTTTTCCGCACTATTAAATTAGAAAATTTTAAAAAGAAACAATTTTCCTAAATTTGCATTTGAACACTAAAACAGTGTTTACGGCAGAATATTGTAAATTTCATGTTCTTTGGGGCAGATCAAATTCTCATTTTATCAAAACCAAATTTTGCACAGTTTATTAGCGGCCCAATACACAACTTTTCCGCACTATTAAATAAAAAATTTTTAAAATAAATTATTTTCAGGAATTTGCATTAAAACCATGTTTACGGTAGAAACTTGCAAATTTCAAGGTCCTTGGGGCAGATCAAGGCATTATTCGATCAAAACCAAATTTTACACTGTTTATTAGTAACCCAATACACAACTTTTCCGCACTATTAAATTATAGAATTAAAAATTTTTTTTTTCGTTCATATCTACTTTTGATTTTGTTAGGGGATATTTGCAGTTACCAAACACTGAGCGTGTTAAGCGACTAGCTGCAATTATTATTCATCTTGGAAAATTTGAATTCAATGTTATGAACATGGGAGCACGCAATGCTAGCATTTATTTCCAAAGAGTCATGGAAAAGGCATTGGCTGAATGCAGAGACTTTGCAAAACCATTCCAGGATGTGGCTGTCAGATCACATGCTTGGGAACAACATCTTGAGAACACTTTGAAGTTTTTAATGGCAGTAAAGAGAGCTGGATTCACCATAAATCCAAAAAAAATGTCAAATTGCAGTAGGAAATGCTATGTACCGAAGACATAAAGTTGGGGATGGTTTTAGAAGTCCTTCTGACATTAAGACTGAGGCTATCCAAAACCTAGATAGGCCTATTACAAAGAAAGAAATCCGCCTAATGCTCGGACTCGTGGGGTACTACAGCATGTATTTGCCTAATTTTGCTTCGTTGACTGCATCGTTTCTGATACGTTACGAAAAGGTAAGCCAAATCAAGTAAATGGAGTCAGGAATGTGAAGTTTCCTTTAAGTTAATGAAAGAGTTGATGTGCAAACAACCTGTTCTTGAAGCTACAGATTATACAAAACCGTACCTGGTCCAGTGTGACGCGAGTGACAGAGGTGTAGGAGCGATTTTTGCTGAAGTTAATGATGTAGGGGAAGAGCATCCAGTTATCTTTCTTTCAAGGAAGCTGAATAATGCAGAGCGGGCATATAGTGCTATTGAAAAGGAGGCACTTTGCATTGTGTGGGCGGTGACGAAATTAAAACCATATCTGTATGGTGGGCTTCAATTTACGGTGATAACTGATCATAATCCGTTAGTTTGGATAAATCAACTAGGCCCTAATAACAATAGGCTATTACGATGGTCCATTAAGTTACAAGATTATAACTTTGTCCTTCGCATAAAGCAGGGAAGGACAATACAAATGCAGATGTGTTAAGTAGACTTGTAACATGCAAACTGAGTTACTTTGTAAGCCTACCAGTTTTTTTTATAGTAGCTTATATGTTTATGCCGCTTAAGTAATGCATAGAAGCAAGAATTTATAGAATTTATACCTAACCTCCCCAACCCTATAAATTCTTGATAGAAGTGTGTCTGAACTCTAAAGTGATTCTTGTGACGGTGCTTGTGCAGTGCTTGATGTGGATTGTGTGCAGCAGAAGTTGTTTTGACGCAGTAAAGAACTGGTCCCAAACCAATTTTTCCCCAAGAGGGGAGATGTAAAGAATTAGTACATTATAATTATACTCCTTAGTAATGCAGTGGTGAGCCAAGCGCCCACTGTGGACATTTGAAAGTGTGAAACATTTGATGCAGTAGTGCCGATGTGATACTGCACTGCAATGCTCTGCCTAAATGAATTTGAAACCTTGCCTGAGGCAAGCAGTGCAGTGCAAACACATGGGAGGAGAGTTGCCAGCGATTCTCCGAAAACCGGAAGGAGAGAAAGCTGCGAGTCGGCACGAAATTTGACTTTGGTAGGAGCTACTGCCACGAGCTGTGATTGGCCAGGACTGCCTGTAGTGAAAACCACCAACCAAAAGAGTGAATTTGGGCAAAATACCAACCAGGAACCTTTATTTTGCAAACATGATTTTTACTAGCCAAAACTGTCACGAACTGATTGGCTTAAAAAAGGCAAGCTGAATCCTCCAGCTCCCTATAAAAGTCGAACTGTCTCGTATTATAGTTGTATTTCACTTGGAACTTGTGCTGAAGTGCTGCCATGCACTATGTATCTTCTTTTGTAAATATCCGTTATTCTAGTTACGATAAATCTACTGTCTTTTAACCAAAGTCTGTGTTGGGTTTATCTCAATGCACACCGCCCTTTGAAGAGAAGCAGACTGCGTTTCTCCGGCTATGTCGAGCAAACACACGCCGGAGTGGTGGCAGTATTATTCCAACTCAACAATTGCCTGTCGAATGACAGGGCATCACCAGAGGCATTAGTCAAAGTTTGTGATCAGCTCACTGATACTGAAATTCATGATTATGAATTCAGTGATTATGGCTGGTTTCAAGTACATATTATCCCCGCTTGACCCTGCAACAAAGCTCCCAGAAGCTGTGGTCCTTAAAGAGGCCAACAGCCAGAGTGTTGTAGATGCACTCCTTGAAATATTCTCACGATTAGGCTACCCATCCGATCTCCAGTCTGACATGGGCTCATGTTTTATCTCTGAACTTACAACTTTGTTCTTAGAAAAATGCGGTATAAAATGTGTAAATTCTAGTGTGAACCACCTGCAATCAAACAGTGTCGAACGCCTACACAGGACGCTCAAAACGGTGCTGAGAGCTGTCTACCATGAGCATCCCCAGGACTAAGAAAGATGCCTTCCAGGTGTCATGTTTGCCGTGAGGGTGAGTAGGGTGAGGTAGCACCATAGCGGTAAGTCGCTTCCATCCGCTTCGACATAGAAGGGTTGTGAAAAGTCGAGGTGTCATAAGGTGGCTGCATCTACCATAGCTTGCTTTAGGCCTTTGAATGCATCTTATGTTACCTAATCCCAAATGAACTTGACGTTCTTCTTCATGAGCTTGTTAAGGCTCTCTGAGAAAGCTGAAAAAGTTAGGAATACGTTTTCTGAAAAAGCTGCACATTCTGAAGAATCTTTGGATTTCTTTCTCGTTCTTAGGTTGTGGGAAAGAGTTCCATAGCCTTAATTTTGTCTGTCGGGTTGTATGCCATTTTCGTCTACTACGAAGCCTAGAAATTTGACCTTCAATGCAAAAATGCAGTTTTCGGGACCGAGTTTTGTCTTCAATTTTTCTACGAGTGTTAGTGCTCTGTCTATGTGTAGTAAAGTATGTTCGAAAATTAAAGGAGCTCAATAAAATGTCGTCCAAATAAATGATAATGTACGCCACTAGGATCTGCGAAAATCTGCTGGGCGCAAAATTGGAAGTGTGCTGTTGCTATTTTTAGTTTCATCGCCAAATTTTTTTTTAAAATAGGTTTTATTTGCTGACTGAAATGCGGTCTTAAATTAGCAGAGGAAGCTATGCCTAAGTTGGAAAAGTCCCATGCATAACTCTAGCTTTGAAAAAAAAGTATTTGACGCCATTGAGACGCGTTAATAAGCCTTGGTGGCCGAGTGTAGCTTACTTAAGCAGACAGGAAGCATGAGTGCCAGGGAAAGACATTTATTATATTGCAACATGCGTGTATATTGCTAGTTAGTCCATTACATTAAGCGAGAGGAAACCGACTCATCTGTGGCAAACCACAGATAACGTCACTAGTGTGTTATTACGTGACTTGGGCATTGTGGCAATTGGAGTTGTCTTGATCCAATTTTTTAGGCTTTAAGTTTTGCAGTTGGCATCTGGATGATGACATCATGGTATCTTAATGATGGACCTCATGGAATACTTCAGATGGCAATACTAGTTGATGGCATCAATGATCTGGATGACATCCATTTTTTAGTTTGAATTTTCCCCATGTTGGTTTTACTGTAATGTTACCAGCATTGAATGATGAATATGAAATGCATAAAACACAGTGTAATGTTCTATTCCAGTGACCATTTGACCAGAATAAATATTATTATCTAAGATGGCATGAGGGCAATCAATTGTATAAAACACTAATTATGTATAAAATAGGTAGGCTAAATAATAAGCAATCATTCATCTAATACTGGGCCTTTAATCGACACTCCGGCGTACACAATATTGACCCCACAATATGGCCAATTAAATCAATGACAGATTGTTATGATTTGATTGTATCGAATACAGTTATTCGGCAATGCGTCGAACAAATGGCATTACGGATTAAGTCGAGCGGTAAACCTAATCATTATGATATTCTCTAAATTAATTAAAGGAATCTCGGGTTAATTTAGTAGCGTATGGATTGGTACTAGTTAAGCATAAACAATCATAGCTATAGAGTGACGCTATCGGCCCTCGGCTTCGCTCGGCGGCGAAGCCACGTCCCCAACTCGGCACGGCTCCTGGCCTGGCGTACTATGAATCGGGACCTTCGGAATTTGACAAGCGTGAACTAGTTAAACAACTGTTAGGCGGCTGATGATCGAATGGTATCATGCCTTCCGAGGATCGGTTTAAATACTGTATCGTTATCGGCCATGATCGATCCATTGTAGTATTGATTTATTATTGAAAAGCTAAATATAGTAAGTAACATTTGGACAGCTTGGGCCCTTATCACCAAATGGGACCTCTACGCATGTCAATCATTCTATTGTTGCATTTGGGTTCATTAATTGTTCCCCGTATGCGGCGCTTTGAAGGTATATGCCGCCATCCCGTGTGGGAGGGATTTATTGTTTTCCACGAAGTGATCGATCACAAGCGACGATCTTATCGTAATTAAATCTACTACTAGAAAGTCATTTAGGTTCCACGAAACTGTCGTAAATAATGTCAGCTGGTAATGCCATCCTTTAAATTCTAACAATTTTAATAAAATCAACTTTGTTGCTGTTGATCTAAAAAGAATGACATTTCGCTTTCCTTGGGCTGGCCACATGGGTTTGTTTATCCCTCTCGCTTTCAACGAAGGAGGCGTGGCACTTTCCCATATTGTGTTGTGCTCTACCTTCGACCTCGAGTTGGCCGCTGGGTCGGCCAAGGTCGTTCAAGGCTGAGTAGGTTCAAGGCCCTCGGTACGTCACCAACCATTTGGCCTAGTTTTCGCTCTAGCTGGGGGAATGAAAAAAAAACAAGCGTTACTGGCTATGTTTTTCAACTTTCAATTTTTTCCCTTTGAAATGTTGTTTCTTGCCTCTTCACATTTGGAAGAAAAGTCACTTTGTAGCCAAACGTGACTTCAATTTGCTCTTTATCGGCAATTTAATATATAAAATCTATGGAATGTCCATGGTTCGATTCGAACAGTACTATTTGACATTGTCAAATTTAATTAACATTTTCCTGCAGTACCAATGGCAACAAGATTTCACATCGGAATACACAGTCTTCATAAAATAAAACATCATATGCATGCTACATTATTGAGTGGCCCAGAACTTGTATGTTTCTGAATACAACATCACTTGTTTGGTCCCGTGCTGGGATTCAAAGTGGCAACCAAGTTATCAAAGTCAGTTCTAACATGCTTTTTACTTATTCGGTAAAATTTTCATGCTACATAGTAACAAAATAAGGATTAGGACAAGGGAGGGGACAGGATACCTGTTTTGTTACCCTATTAAGTCGTATTCGCTTAACCCCTTTATTTAAGTGTCATTTACTGTTATTCCCAATGAAAATTTTCACGATTGTGTGCCTATTGCGTACTTAATATTTAAAATATTTGCACATACTCCACATTTTGGTAGTATCTTTGTTAGTGTCTGCACTTAGTTTCGTTTTCGAAACAGCATAACGAGTACTGCAACTCATTCATATATGCGGCCCGAATGATGTAGCATGTAAAATATATTTTATGTTTATTTGTATTTGTTACACCCATTTGACTACCACGAGACAGTTCAGACTAACCCGTGTGGGAAGCCGTCAATCGTAGCTTTTTAAGAAAACAACTGTATTCATGTTTGTCTGTTTTCCCTTTTGACTACCAAGTGACAATTCAAACTGACCAATACAGAAAGCCGTCTATCATGGCATTTTAAGACCTTGTTAATGTATATGAATGTTAACCCATTTTGACTATCATGCTCAGGTCGAACCTAGCAGTTAAAGTTCCGCCAGCAAACATGACTTTTAGAAATTATTGTGTTTCCTCACAATAAATTTGTTATACCACCGGATGTGATCGGCACGATCCTTAAGCCTAATGTTGTGCGATGCTCTAGTGACTCAGATTCGTTACTAAAGTGATTGTTATAGAGTGATTTGTCTGTAAGGCTATCGCCTATAACGAGCTCTTTTGTCTGGCAAAAGAACCATTTTGCCTATGCTATCTACATTGGTCCTCCTGAATGTAAGCGACCAATACATAGGAGTAGTCAGATGCTGTAATTCTAAAATCCCAGAAACCTACGATTTAAAATTAAATCGAAATGCAGCAACCATATAACATTTTTTCATTTGTGCTGCTAAGCTTTTTTTTTCGAAATGCAAGGTTGCAATAACCTGCTGTCATAGACATTAATTGTTCTTTTTGTATCTAAGCATTGCGATTGCAAACTGTTTAACTTAGAATATGCACGACATCTGTATGCCTGCTAGAAAAAAAATGTTTTAGGTATCTAAGCGTTGCGACTGCAAACTGTTTAACTTAGAATATGCACGATATCCCTATGCCTGCTAATTTAATTTTGAATATCTTGTTCAGAGCGATGTTGCACCGCTTGTGTAGTGACTAGCACTGGAAGTTAAATCAACTACATTTTTTTTTTCAATTAAGGGGACGAAATTTCCGTCCGACTTCCACGTCACTGAGTGACAGTGTAACTACAGTCCTAGTTACCCTGGGCGAATCAAATAATACGAGTTGGCCAGACTCCACCATTTATTCGCTACGCTATGAGTCTGCACTTACAACACTAAAGTATCACATGTGGTTGTTGCCAACCAGGAAAAGTGCTTTCCAGCATGCGGTAGATCTTCCAAGGTTTTTTCACTACAACCTGAGTAAACGTGTGTAATCTGTTCCTTAGGAACTTACATGTGAGGTACTTTGAAACTTAGTGAAACAATAAAATTGAACTTATTTCTGGCGTTCCAGGTCTTAAGCGTACCTCACCCTTAATCAAGTTGGATTCACATAGCGAATCATTTTATATAATTAACGTTAAGGGTGCCTTACCATAGGTAACAGCAATGTTTTCCACGTTAGTAAGTTTTACAATGAGTAATATCAACGGTTTTTTTTGTCAAGTTAACTAGCTTTACAAAGTATAACAGCAATGTTTTTCTTTTCAAGTTAACTAATCTTTACAATGTGTAACAGCAATGTTTTCCAAAATTGATTGAACTTTAAACGCGTAACAGGAATGTTTTCCAAATTAATTGAGCTTCACAATGAGTAACAGAGATATTTTGCAAATTAATTGAGCATTACAATGAGTAATAGGAATGTTTTCCAAACAATAAGTTAATATGTGTTTCCCCATTAACTTAAAATTTCACATCTTTAACTTTGCATAGCAAGTGGCAACTAATTTATCTGTGTCGTGGCAAGGAGGGGTGGGGGGTGTATAATTTACACAGATGTTTTTCACCACAAGGCTAGGGATCACTTATCTTTTTATTCATTAGTCCTGGATCATGATGGAATGAACCCTGTTCTATGATTTAGCCTCTTTTCTCCATTTATCTGCCATCCTGACACTTTACCACAATTCACTGTATGTTGCACAATTTTCTGGAAATACATGAATTTGGACTACATCATGTTATGTTACATTCGCATATATTTTAGGTTATCTGAAAACATATCACAATTATTTACACTTTTGTATATGTTTGTGACCTTATACATGAATTAAATGATTTTATTTCATAGAATATTGTTTCAGAATTTTCTTTCCTTATTTTAAAAGAATGGTTCTGTATTTTCCCACTATGGAGTGAGTTCGCTAAATTTAGCTTCTTGGGTGGGTAGTAACTGTAACTGTTGCCATGGTAAATGGTGAGTCGTCCTGACCAACATTGACCATCCCTTTCACTTGCTGACGATTGCCCTTGAGCATGGTCACTCTCTCTACTGAGGAAAGGGGTGGGCAATAAACGAATGTGGTCGGTGGGTTGAAAGGGTTGGGGGTACGGCTCTGGGCCATGCTGGCTTGATCTGACCTCTAAATGCGGTCTGGTTGAAGCCATGTAAACAATAGCTGATGATCACTACAAGAGCAGAGGGGGTGAGCTAGGTCCCTAGCAAAAAGAGACGGCCCCTTTTCGTGACGTCAAGCCTGAATTTGCACCCATTGATTTTGCCAATGTCCGTTTTTGGGTCACAATATTTCAGACCTGGGAAAATTCGGTGATTTTTCCCGCACACGAAGTTGTGTACTTCAATCCGACGGTTCGCTTTCATTTTCTGCTCCCCAACTATCTTCTATCACCATGGATCCCCCTCACAAGAAGCGGAGGACGACCCCCAAGGAGGAGAGAAGCGCGGTGGAGAACATGCCTCACTACTTCAAAGACTTCTTGCGGCTTTTGCCGCTTGATCTATTGGTATTTGGTGCTTGTTTGCACCACTATCAATATTGTGAAAGGAAACCTGTCTTGTTCCAAGAGTGCCCCATCGCACAGTGGAGGAGACTCCTTATTCTCCTATGCATCCCGACGAGGATCCCCTCGACCATGTACTGCGCCTTTTCTACATGGAAGTAATATTGGAGAATACCAGACAGAATGTGCTGGTGGATGGTGTTCCGCCCGAAGAATCTTCGCGGGCTCAGCAACTTCGATTAAGTGCCCACTTTTTGACCTGCAGCCCCATAACAGCAAGACGGTGTCTTCATTGCCGTTATGTAACCTTCCCTCCGTTTCCTTACGGAACCGAAGAGTTTGCTTCGTATTTCTGGCGGGCGGTCAACGCCGAAAACGTATTCTTCATGCAACAAAATTTGCATCGAGCCCTGGCACAGCATGAAGAGGCTGCCCGTCAGCAGGAGGCTTTCCTGCCGAACAATGAGCTGCTCGACGATCTTGCGGGATTTTCCCGGATTGCCTGCTTGAGGGTTTGCAGCCGCTTCCGGACCTTATCCGCATCGCGCATGTTCACGATCCGAACGTCCCAAACATTGCCGATGCGGGAGCATCCGGCAGTGGCGTCCAGCAGTGCCGTCGCCCTGGTTCCTGAAGGCGTGACTGTCCCGTCTGCCATGATGAGCAATACGGTAAGAAATTTCTTATTTATTATTTTAATTTTCTTATCAAATTTTTTTATCATGTGATGTTAAATTTAAATGTCATTAACATACTGGTTAATAAATATTACTTTTTGATTTGCTGGAAGTGGAAATGATAATATCAAATTTGTTTATGCAAAACATTTCCTTTTGAACAACTTCCAAAAGCTCCCTTTTAAATCTTATCACAATATTATGCGATTCGAGCTTAGTTATTGACTGTAATGAGTCTTAAAAAAATCTAATGCAATGTATGCATTTGAAAATACATTATTGCTTCTTGAGCAAGGAAATATGTCGTTTTGACAAGTACTTTTTTTTTTGTCAAAAGTGTTTTAACTTTAAATCAATGGTTCTCAAAAGTAAAATCAAGTTACTTTGAAGTAAGGTGTTTATTTCCAATTTTACTGGTATAGTGGGGGGGATTAAGGCTTAATGGCGCGTCGACAACTTGGTCATTAGCGCCAACCTCAGTCACAGTGCAGTGGTCCGGGTTGCCACTGCACCACACATTACAGAGATATTATTCAAACCCCTAACCTAAATCTTGTCATACATCTGTACCTCCTGCAAAAATTGAAAAACACCGGACAGGAGGACAGACTTATCGCCCAATTGACGCACAATGTCATGCGGAAGATGGAAACGACAACGAAAACCATCAAGATGGCAACAATCAACAAGGAAGTGCCGGACCGTAAGTGGCCGCCGACACCAATAACATTCAGGAGGGTCAACCCCCCGCAAAAGGAAACAGTGAGTAAGTCGAGTGTGACCAATGCGCAAACGGGCCAACACCACCTCCTCACGGCGACTGCGGCTGCATCGAAGTAAGCGCTAAAAGTAAATTAGGCCCTCTGCGCACAGGAATATAAATTTTCGCTGCGTGTTTGAACTCTAAATAATGGTTTCAAAAAGGTAGGTAACCCATGGTCTTAATGCAAAAGATATTTGCTGATTTTATTGTAATTTGGATTATTATTATGTTCTGTCAATTTGGGGGTGAGGGGGGTAGTATCACTCACAAAATTTTCATGCAGTTATAACAATTTTGTCGGGAAAACACGTTCCAGCTATTTTCATATGCCTGAACGTCATAATCCCGTATACCATTTTACAGTGATTTCCCTCCATATTGTTCTTACGAACGTGAGAGAAATTAAGGTAACAACATGCATCGCTATATGCGAAAATTTATACTTACAATGAACCAATTTACATGTCAATTTCACATGCATTCATAATTTTATGAATTGAATTTTAATCTTTGTCATTCAATTTTCTTTATTTAAAGATGACCCGGATAGCGACAGCAGCGACGATTAGCGCCGTTGCCGTTCCTCGACTGCCCGCTACAAAATGAGCGGCGCGGTCGGGTTTGACGTCGCCCTCCCTGATTTCGGGACTGTACATAATTGTATATTTAATTTTGATTTTTTTTTCTTATTTTATGTGTGGTTAAGGGAAAATATCATGTTTTATGATCATAGATTTCTGAAAGTTCTTCCAAAATAATTTTCTTAATTATTTCTTAACTTTCTACATGAAATTTTAAACTTTAGTCAAAATTAAATTATCCCTGTTCTTAAAATTTTTTCTCGATTCTCATCATTTTTGTCATGACCAAGTATTAAATTTATACTTCTTAAATCTGTGATCGTACACTGTTTTTATATGTACGAATTTCAACTTTTATTTCAGGAAATGTTTTATGTTTTGTATATAGTCAATGTTCAATGTTTTATTTTATTCCTTTTGACTAATTTTCATTTATGTTGCAATTTTACTTTATTTAATTACCAGAACCCTGGAATTGTTTGTTGCTGCATATATTTATTTCGATTTTTTTCCTGTTTTGCAATATTTTTTTAATATTAGTGTTAGCTTTTAGATTTAGTTAGATTTAACTTTTAGATTTAGTTAGATTTAACTTTTCGTCCAAACAGTTTTTCGGTTACTGTTTTATTCCAAATACATTTTCCTAGTAAAAATCACTAAATTTTAATTTCTTAAATTTCAACCATTCAATAATTCCCATTTTCTTGAATTTCTTCATTTAATAATTTTTTTTCCCAAATTTGTTCCTTCTACTGTAACTTATGGTTACGACATGGTTATTAGTTTTACATATTTAGTTTGACAATTTTCCATGTCCTCATGTTTGTAAATTATTTTACTTAACCCAATGTTTCAGTTTTCTGTGTTTTTCTTATTTCATTATGTTTTGTTGCAAAGTCCTCGCATAACATGTTTGTAAATAATGCAATTATTAATTAATTAATTATTATTTAATTATTATTTATGTTAATTATTTTTTATGATTTGCCATGTTTTTTGTAAATATTATCATGTTCATTTTACGTTTTATCCTGTTGTAAATAATTACTGATTTTACGTATCCGTATGGTATGTTTATAAGTGTTTACGTATTTGTGGTATTTTTTTTTCATTTTCGTAATTTACGTTTTGTATATACTTTATGTTTTTCTTTTCTAAAACAATCTACGAGTTTCCATCTCAAAAGTTATTTTACACTACATCCTGAAACATAATAGACTTAAGCTATTTTCATATATTTATGCGATGTAAACATGTTTGGTGTCATGCACTGTGAGAATCGAAACTGCGTAGGTAACTGGTCTTGCAATCATGAGTTGGTTTCGGAAAGGAACTTCCGTTTTTACTCACTAGGGTCCCCGCGTGCAGAGCGCGTGAACGCTCCTTCACGGTGACGCCATGTTTTCTTTGTTCTCCGTTGGATACACAAAGACTTACTCATCTTCAACGTTTGCCTATTCCAACTACCGACACAGCTCGCTTTCTGGGGTAGTTTTACTGCTATGGGTATTATAACCATGCGTAGAACCAAGCATTCTTTGTTTATTTAGTTCGTAATGTATTTTACGGTATTTATTTTGTAAATAAGCGGCCGATTTTGGCTCGACGCATTTGCGTTTCTTGGTTGAGCTTGTTTCTGAACCGCTAGCTGCATCGTCAGGCTCGGAAGGCGTAAACGTTGGTGGTTGAATCTCCGATAAATGGTCTGTTGGATCTTCCAAAAGTTTTGCTATGTATTGTTGTAATTTTATTTCAGCTTCCGTCAAGGTACCCTTAAGCTGCTCCGATAAATCCAAATCAGTAGGTCCGTTAAAAGGAACAGGTTGGTTATTTGTTCTCAGGAACCATGGTCTTAGATTGTTCACATGTGCGCGAACGACTCTTAATGGATCCAGAAAATGTACAATACGAACGATAACATCATTAACAAATTCCATTACTCTGAACGGTCCCGTCCATGCTCGCAATAATTTCTGAGAAATTTGTTTAATTGGTAAAAAGTCGCGCAATAATACGTAATCGTCGACCATATAACGGTACGGACGTGCTGTGCGATCATAAAAGTTTTGCTGTCTCTTAACTGCTTTCCAAGTATGCGCTCGAGCGACTTCGAATGCTGCTTGTAGTCTACTCTCTAGACGTACTATAGTGTCATCAGTATCATAGCAGATTCGTGGTGGTTCGAAAGCTAATGCACTCGGCAATCTAAATTCTGAACCATGATATAAATAATGTGAGCTAATTAGCGTGGTTGAATTAGGACACGCATTTAGTGCTATAGTTACTAATTCTAGATACTTGCACCAATTTTCTGGACAACTTGCAGAAATTTTAGGTAGTACTGTCTCTATTCTATTATTTGCGGCTTCTACCGTCCCTCCTACCCATGATGTGTTAGGAATGAAGTTTATCTGTTTAATATTGAACAAATTTGACAATCTTGCCACAATAGTGTTGTTTATCTCGCTTCCGTTGTCGCCGCGCAGTTGCACGGGTGCTCCAAATCTAGGTATGAGGTGAGAAAACAACTTTATTGGCTATTGTTTCTCCTCTCTTATCGGGAATTCCGACTGCAATTACATAACGACTGAAGTCGTCAATTAACATCATTATGTAGACGTTTCCGTGAACGCTTCTATTCAAGGGTCCAATGAGATCCAAGCTCCATGAATGACCTGGTCTCTGTAGGAGTTGATAGGCTCTTAGCTTAGCCTTTAGTGGCTTGTTAGGTTTAACGTAAGCTTAACATACTTGACAAGTTTTAACGTAATATGCGATATCATCCGTCATTTTAGGCCAATAGCAGTATAGCTCTATTAATTCTCTAGATTTACTGGCTCCGCGATGTCCGGCGCCAGAAGTGAAATGATAATCCCGGATATAATAGTTCCGTAGGGATTTAGGTATACACATCTGTGCTAGATTGTGCATACGGCCTCTATTTGGGTCTGCTAGCCGAATTCTGTATAGAATTCCGTCATAATCTTTATAAAAGATGTTTCGATTGTTAGAAGCGTCGATCAGATCTTCAGATGACTGATCTTTAAGCCTTTTTATTAGTTGACCTAAGAATGGATCGTTTCGTTGCTCCGCCGCTATGTGTTGTCGTGTCCAGTCAGGAAATTGACTGCCCAACACAGCGACTGGTATCTCTATACAAGATAGCGTGTCGGAAACCGCTAGAAGTCGGCCCGACTAGTGACGTAAGATGAATTCATATTCCCTGAGTTGAAGTAAGATTCTTTCCAATTTGGGGGAAGTGTTGGGTCACAATAAAGATAGCAAAGTGCTAAATGATCTGTGGTTTAAAAAAACATCTTACCAAGGAAATAGCAACCAAATGAATCTATACAATGTATAATCGCTAGAATTTCCCTTGTGGTAGTTGTTTTCTTCCGTTCCGCCTCGGTGAGGGTTCGGGAAGTGTAAGCTAACGGATAGTTTATACCTCCGTGATACTGACTTAAACAGCCTCCGATCGCTACTCCACTAGCATCAGTTTCAAGGAAAAAGGGTTTAGAAAAATCTGGGTGTTTAAGCGTTGCAGCTTTTATCATAGCTCGCTTAAGTTCTTGAAATGCACTTTCTTCATCTGCGCCCCACAGAAATTTACAGTTTTTCCGTGTTAGTTTGGACAAAATCTGTGACATTTCGGCGAATGAAGGAATGTGTCGCCTATAGAAATATACCAAACCTAAAAATGAACGGACTTGCTTAGGTGTTTTAGGTGTAGGGTAATGTTGCATAGCCTTTGTTTTATAGCTATCGGGTTGTATCCCGTTTTTGTCTAGCACAAAGCCTAGGAATTTAACCTTTTTACATGCAAATTCACACTTTTCAACGCTGAGTTTTAGTCCTGAACGAGCGACTAGTTCTAATACTCGATTCACATGACTGATGTGAGTTTTAAGATCTGGACTACTCAGGAGACAATCGTCAAGATAGACGGTACAATAGGCTCCTAGCATGTCTGCAAATATTTGTTGTGCACAAAATTGGAAGTGCTCAGGCACTGTTTTAAGGCCCATTGGGACCCGGTTAAAAAAATAGGTTTTAGAGTTAGCAGAGTAGCATGTCTTAGGTTTGGCAGATTCCGCTAATTTAAGTTGATAAAATCCAAACTTAAAGTCTAAACGTGTAAATACTTAGCTCCGCTAAGGTGAGCCATGCTTTCTGTCACAGTAGGTATTGGAACACTTACACTTTCCACGACAGAATTCAAGCCGTGTAAATCCACGACTACGCGATAACCAGTTGGCCTTCTCTTTATAATTAGACAAGGAGATAACCATCCTGATTTTCCTTCTTGGATTATTCCTACTCTGCATTTCGTCAATATATTTATCCAATAATTCACGTTGGTGAAATGGAACTCGGTACATTTTAGAACTTACGGGTTGTGATTCACCAGTATCTATAGGAACTTCGTATCCCTCGTAACATCCTAAGTCAAAATCGTTTTTAGAAAATGAGTCTTGATGATTTCTAAGCATATCTAGAAATTTTCCCGTTTCCTCCTTGTTTCTGGAAACGTGAACCTATGTTTTAAAATTTCCCATTCCGCATCGAGTTCTGCCTTGGATTTTGGATTGGGAGCGTCAGTTAGGCTACTAACTGGTAACTCCGTTGAGCTTTCACTCGGTTTGGATTGGTTATGCGAAGTCTCGATGGGACTTGAGATTTGAGATACCTAGATGGGACTTGCGGTTAGAGATTTTTCAATGGGACTTGTGGTGGGCAAATTTGAATTTGACGAAACTAAGGAAGCGTCATCCTCGTACTCGATAATAGCTGTCGTGTACGTACCTAGGATAGTACCCGCTTTTAGTTCTATGTCAAATCCATTAAGATTTATGCACATAACTGGGAATAATACCTGTGGGAGTTGTGTTAACAAGACTGTGAGCAAGACGTACAAGAAATTTGCCGTTTTCAGGTTGGAATACTCCTGTTTGTATTTCTGGATACGGAAAATGTAAATTTCCGGTTATTCTACTCTCACCATTTGATGGAATTATTTCATCTCTTAACAAGGAAACAGTAATATCTACTAAATGTTGTTTAGGTGTGCAATTCCATGTAGATTTAGGATTATCATCGGTTTCTACATATGTAGCTACGTTAAGTGACGCTACGTAAATGTGATTGGGTTTATAAAATTCCCTGTTTATTATTTCCTTATTTTGGTTATAGGCAACATCAGCTAATTCCGCTGTTGGCTATATTTATAATTTTAAATTGCCTATAGTTAAGACGTTATCTGGGCAATTTAATGCTAACGAATCTGATTTATTTGACATGAAATCGTATCCCAATAGCACTGAAATGTTACCAAATGAACCATCAGGAACGATAATAAATTCTTGATTTCTAGAAAATTCACACTTTTCTATAGTTGTTACTATTTTCCTATCGGTTTTAATATGACGATTTCCGACCCCAACCAAGTTGACTGGTGTGGTCATCGGAATTAAATGGCATTTTACACTAAAATTCTTATGCATGCGTTGTGCTGCTGTGTTCGTAATTAACGAAAGTGAAGAACCTGTGTCTAGTAAACATAGTTCTGGCCTATTACCAACGTCAAACACTAAGTGTGGACGTGAATATTTAACCTTAGTTTTATTTAAAACTGTGTTCACTTGAACGTTACCAGCGTTAGGTGCTGTTTGCTCCGAGTTGAGCGATGCTTCTCCTGGCTGCTCTGACTCGAGGCTAGTATCAACCTCGGACGCTAGATGTTGCTGCTTGTACCATCTTTTGCCCGGTAGAGCGGAAATGCTCCTGAGAAGTTTCCTCGCTCTCCCAACGATGAGTGCTTCGCTGGTGACGCATTTAGGTCGGCAACATTTTTGCTGTCCCAAAACGTTAAGCAGATTGTAGGTTAAAACGTTCCTACAACTGTTGGAATTCTAATTTTCCAATCTTTTGCGTTGTTGGTGAAATACCACCGAAGGCATGTTAACTCCGTCTTTATAAAATGAATCATCCGTATGTTTAAACTGAACTGTGCGTTCGTGATCTAATAAAGCGATAACTATCGGCTTTTTAGTATCAACTGGGTTTAATTCTAAATGAAAATTTGTCGAATCTAAACCATCTTCGAATAGAGTTACTATTACTGAGTCACAAGTTAAGTCATATTTATTGTTAACTGTGTTTAAAGCATTTGTGAATTCATTTACGATTAGTTTATTTGCATTATTAGTTTATTTGCGTCTTGTTCCGAAAAAAACGAAACGCATTTTACGTTTAAAGAATGAGTATTATTTACCTCATTAGTTTGATTAACAGGAGTTTGAGCTTGAACTGAACTGACGTGTGGGTTTTGAACGTCATTATTGCTCTGTTCTGACTGATTTAAGTTTAGTTCTGAATCCCTGTTCACATTCAAGACTACTAACTCGTTTTTTGAATTGCAACCATTTTGACATGAGTCATTACCCTCGTTTACGTCTGTGGCGTGTTGTGGAACACGGTTTTGGCCGTTGTTATTTTGCCGTTGCTGATTTTGGTTTTGATTTTGATTTCTATTTTGGCCTTGGTTCTTATCGTAGTTATTACCGGTATTTTTATTTTGTTGCCCATTATAGTAACCATTGTTACCGTTATTGCTAGTGTTACCTTGAAATGTGTAAGGGTTATTTTTCTTGTTGAACTGAATATAATCCCTGTTGTCAAAACCAGAAAAATAATTTCCGTGTTTACCACGGTTATTTCCTCTGTAACGGTTACCTCCGTGACTGTTTTTGTTGTTAGATTTATTTGTTGGAAATCCTCCTTCCTGTTTAGCCTTTTCCCAACGTTGTCGGACTAGCTGTAAATTTTCGTCTTTTGTACGACATTCTCGTTTTAAATGCCCTGGGGCTAAACAACGGTAGCAAATTTTAACTTGGTTTACATTTGTATTCACTGTACTAACTTTAGCTTCAACATTTTTAGCTTTAGCGTTAGCGTTACTAAGCTTAGTCATACCTTTCTCTAAGAAATTCATTTTATCTAACATTGTGCCAAAAGCTAAATTGTTAACTTCCGTATTGGAAATTTGTTTAGAGCCCGATTTATCTGAGTTACGATCATTTTCATCACCTTAAAATCCAGCTAAAACTGAACGTTTATAGATGGCTAAATTATACGTATCCCTGAACGTAGTATGCATTTGTGATGTCACATGTGTTTCGATTTCCCGTGGCATGGCGTGTAAAAATACTGAACGCATTCCGTCATCCTTAGCTAATTGTTTAAAAGCTCGTTGTGCATCCGAATCAGAAGGTTTAACTCGCCAAAGTTGTGAAGCCATTTTCTCTAGCCTGGCAGCAAAAAGGTCCATAGTTTCTCCCTGTTTGAGTTGCACCGTGTGGAATGACGTAGGGGTGACGATTTCACCTCCGCAACCAAATCTATCGATTAAAATTTCTTTAAACCTGTCCCAATTGTGGGCATCATGTAATCCGGGAGGATAGTCGAGGTCTACTTCCAAGATGTAACCATAATCGGCATCGTCTGGAGCCGAGAAGACGTCGAAATGTTGAACAGCCAGTTTGGTGAGCCATCTAAAGTTTGAATACGGAAGTTTCTGTACCATGGCCCACCCGTACAGGTTGTTGGCGTCCTGGTAAATGAGGAAGGAGATGGGGCGCTCGGGGTCGAAGGTGTCTGGGAAATAGTGGTTGTTGGCTCTGACATAGCGACGAGCGATGTAAGAAAGCCCACCTCTAATGCCGGAAGTGATGAAGTTGTGCTTGCTAACGTGCGTGAAGAGTTCTAATTTAGCTTTGGTTTGCCTAAGTGCGGCGTTCCAACTGAAGCCTGGTGTGGAAAGGTAATAGCATGGGTCTAGGAGAAAAGTCTGAAGACAGAGGGAACGAAAGTTTTCGAAGACTTCGGCGAGGAGGTAGACATCCGTCATTTGGTATACGGCGTGGTAGGCTGCCCAGATTTTGATGGCGAGCATGCTCCAGACGGTCTTAACATGTTGGTATCCCTCATCGCTGATGCCTTCCTCTCTGACTTTGGAATAAAAAGCTTCCTTCGGGGGCAGTTCCGTTTCGTCGAAGACTTTCAAACTGGTAACGTACTCGTAAGGGTAGTAGCCTTTCTGAGTTAAAAGATTTAGGAGGGTGTCTGTGTTGGTGTCGGGGTCAAATCCCGTGAAGCGATCTCGAAGGGAAGAACGCTCTAAACCTGCTCGGAAAATTGGGAAGGTGCCACCCGCGTTCTTCAGGTTCGTGACGAGCGTCGCCAGGGACGAGGTCAAGAAGTTCAGGCTGTCGATAAACCTGAGCGTGACGGTAACGTTTTTCTTAAGTGGGTTTGGTAGAGGATAGGGAGTTTTCAGGCTCACCGACATGCTCTGAAATCGCTCCGCGTTCCTGGCGATGACGTCCACGCTACCCTTGAACTTCTCGGCTGCGGAAATGAGTAGGTGCATGTCGTAGCCTTACAAATTGTGGAAGACTACGGGGATGACGCTGGTCTGCCTCGCCGACAAGTTGCATTTGTTGTGGCTAGCGCCGCGGTACTTGCCGGGAGGAAAATGGTCGTGATCCCGCACTTTCATCTCTTCCATCTCTTTCTTCTCCGAGGTGTAAAACCCCGGGTAGAGTCCTTCTCCGCAGTAGTGACAAGTTTGAGCGAGCAGGAAACGAACTTCTTCCTATTCGGTGAGGGTGAGAGGACGAGGATTGGCGATGATGGCGGCGTACTTCAGAGCCTCTTCCCCCACCGACTTCATGAAGTTTTCGACCGCGTCGAGTCCTAAGTGGCACTTCCCATTCACAATCTCTTCACCAGGTCCAACGACGACGTAGCCGTAGCTGCAGGGTACGTGTTTGTGGATTGAAGTCGCGGAACTGGTGGATGGACCGGGAAGAGGACCCGACACGGGTTGGGGAATACACTCGAAGTCGCGTAGATAACCCAGGGATGTTTGTTTTGATGGTTAAAGTGTTTGAACGAGAGGGTGTTGTCACCGAGTCTCGGAAATCTCAACCGCTGGCTCGGGTTAAGGGCGAAGCACTCTCCATGATGTTTGCGAAGAGTAATCTCACGAGTGAAACCCGAGAAGCAGTTGCGGCAGAAAAACTTCTTGTTATGACCGACACCCGTGAATCGAAAGAAGCTGTCAAAACCATGATGGCGCAGTAGTTAAAATTAGGGTTGCCATCTTTATCGTCCTCCGCTAGAAACAGCAACTCAATCACCTGGCGACCGACCACGGGCTTGCAAACTCGAATGGGATGCAGTCCGAATTCGGTTCTTGGCTTCAAACTCCCCAATTTGGTTCAACCCCACCGGGTACCGCAACATCGAATGGTCCACGGTGTTCATCCACTGGTTGTAGTGTAGGAGATCTACGTTAAAAGAATGATGTTTTGCAGCTAGAATTGAGTAGAGGAAGCAGAGGTTGTCGTTCTTGTTCTCGACGTTGACGACGAACTGACGCTTCTTCCTCAGTTGCTGGGGTAGAGGGATGTAAGAAGAGGCTCTGAAGGGATCGTACTTGCCAATTTTTACGAGAAAATCCGTCACGGAATCGACGACCCAACCGCTACCCTTTTGGTGAAGGCGTCGATGGCATGGTGAATCTTCTCGTAGGCCTCGTCGAGTCAGGTGGGGATGTAGTGAGCGGAGGGAGCGTTGACGTAGAGGCTCCAGAACCCGGTGTTGAGAGTTTGTTTGGCTCTGGAGAACCTCACGGTAAGGCAGAGTTGAAATTTGCACGAAATTAAAGAGGTGAGGCAGGCGAAAAGGAGTTGGGCGATGGCGGGTTTCAGGCAGGTCAGGAGGCGTAGAGGGTCGCGAAGGAGAGAGTCGTGCCATTGTCGTTCGTGAAGGTCTTCTCGTAGTGACGAAAAGCACCATTGTGGGCGTCGACGAGGGTCGGCGGTTCGACGTGGCAGTCATTGTATCCCACCTCCTCACAGACCGAACGATGAAGGGTTTGGCAAAAGTCATCGGCGGCATCTTCCGAGTGATGGTCGTGGCAATTGGGAAGGTGGGTGATAAGTTGCCGCTGGGACTGGAAGACGACGGCACAAAACGCGCAGGTGAAGCTAGTTTTGCATTCCTTTTTTTCTTTAAATCTAAGAACAACAAATCAAAAAACGAAATGTCTGTCTAAGCTTTTATATATACGAAAAAAAATTCTACACGTTTTAAGAATGGATTGAATAAAACTTACAAAATCGGCGGTGATATTCTCTCGATTTTTTTTTCAATTGGAAAGAGACAGGTGAGGTGGAGACGTTATCTCAATGAAATCCAAACTGGAAAGAGAGCGAGCGGAAAAAAGGTCTTAGCTTTTATACCGAATCAACCGGAAATTGAACCACAACCGGAAAGCACGTGATCGAATAGAATGTTCTAGAACGTTGCAATAAGCATTACGTCATGATTGCATCACATTACACAATTTTCGGTTCTGACTCATCCTGGAGAATCCAAATTATCCACCCATGAGTAAAACTTATCGTCATATCCCCGCCACTTGACCAAGTAACTGGTCTTTTTCCCCAATTTCTTAGTCTTTAACACTTTCTCTACCAGAAACAGGTCCGGCACGGCCGTCTTCTGCAGCTCCCACTCGTAAAAACCGCCCTTTATGCTGTCCCCACCATAATCTTTCAGGGTGTATGTCACAGGGTTAGTCTTTTTTACTTTATCTATAACGTAAATTTTATTGGTCCAGTTTTGAAGGTATCCCTTGTCGAACACTCCCTTTACGCGAGATACGCGGACTTCATCTCCAACCTTAAATTTATTATGTTTTGTTAATCGTTTAGGAATGGAAGGTTTTGGAAGTTTAACTTTTCCGTAGTTCACGTCTTTCGGGCTCTCATTGATAGTTCTATGCACGGAACCGTTGTACTTGTCTAGCAGGGAAGGAAGTAAGTCTACCCACTTGTAGCTACCTCTACGCGTGAATTCCCGCCACATCAAAGTCTTCAGCGTGCGGTTGAAACGTTCTACCACGCTCGCCTTGGTCTCGGAGTAGGTGTGGTAGTGGTTGATACCCATTTTTTTCATCAGAGGGGAGAAGGTTGAGTTAAAAAATTCCATACCTTCATCATATTGCAGTAGCCTAGGCTTGGCTGAAACCAACATTCTCTTAAAGGCGGCGGTAACATCGACCGCGGACTTAGATTTGATCGGTTCTGCTCGAGCGAACTTGCTATATACGTCTCTCTGGGTGAGCAGGTACTTGAAACCCTTATTGACTCGGGAGTACGGGATCATCTCGACCAAATCTAGCTGCCACAGGTCGTTTACGAAGGTGGCTTTGGTCTTACGTCTAGGGTAATGTCTGCGAGCTGGTTTGTGGAGTTCTTTGGCTAAAGTATCCATTTATTACGTTTTACCATTTATTATTACAAAAAAAAATTTTCCATTTATTTAATTTTACACACCCATACCCAACTTGACTTTAGCCTTCATGGCAGCGGCGACAGCTGCAGCAGCAGCTCGCTCGCTCAACCCCGCTCTGGTAAGGGAGAAGACGATTTTCTTGGCGGTGGAAGCTAACTCCTCGTCCGCCCTATGCCTGTCTTCCAAATCGTCGCTGTTGGCGTAAGCTATGTCGTGTTTTTTACAAGCCTTGTCGAGAGCATTGACACCAACGTCTCCTCTCACCAGTCTCTCGTTCTGTTTCGTGCCGGGACCGCAAAACTTGTAGCCCGGGATGTGGAGTTCAACAGGCAGTTTATTTATCATCGTGTTTAACAGACCCGAGCCTTTCGTGGAAGCTTTAGATCGTTTGCGAGGACCACTTAGTAGCTTCTGAAACTGCGCCTTATTCGAACCGCATACCTCGCATTTTCCCTTTAGGAGTTGACGTTTGTTCGATGTCGTGACGATAACCGGGTCTGCAGTACCGGTAACTTGCTTACATTTCAAGCAATACATGAATGATTTTAATTTAACTGATTCGCTTTTACTTATAGAAAAAATTTGTATATAAAACATAACGATCCTTTTCAATGAAACTAATCAACGACTCACTTTTAATTTTTTTTTCTATATAAAGCGTAACATTCCTTTTCAACCTTACAAAATGAAACTAATCAATTATGACTCGATGGACACCATCACCTTCGAGAAAAGCAAGAACCATCTCAATTTACCGAAACAACTCAGGTGCATCATCTGCGGACCGGCTGGCTGTGGCAAGACGAATCTAACCCTCAATCTCCTCTGCAACGAGGGTTGGTTAGAGTACGATAGGTTATACGTGTGTTCTAAGACCCTGTTTCAGAGCAAGTACGAACGGCTGAAACAGGCCTTCGAAGAGACTTGTCCCGAAGTAGCGTCGTTCTGCTCGAGCTTGGAAGAGATTCCCTTACCCGATCAACTGTTAGTAGACGGCGACGAGAAAAAGGAGAAGACCGTGTTTTTATTCGACGACTGCATGATAGAAAAGCAGGATAAGATCGAGAGGTACTTCGCATATGGAAGGCACGATAACGTGGACGTGTTTTACCTGTGTCAGACCTATAGCAGGATACCCAAGCGCGTGATACGAGAAAACGCCAACGTCCTGATACTATTCAGGCAAGACGACACCAACCTCAAGCACGTCTACAACAACCACGTAGGAGGCGACGTGAGTTTTGAAGAGTTTAGGGAAATGTCTGGCGAGTGTTGGAATTCCGACCCGTACGGATTTCTGACCATCGACAAGACCAAACCCATGAGAGAAGGAAGGTACAGACGCACATTGAATTAGACATAGAAACGTGTTGGTGTTGACAAGAACGAGTGTTGATGTTGACAATAACAAGTGTTGGTGTTGACAAGAAC